>VZTH01001863.1:179594-284777 GCA_013397815.1 Aleadryas rufinucha
TTTCTTTCTTTAATATCAAACAATATTGGTTATGTTTGCAGGCAGTTCTGATAATATATTGTAATGCTCTTTTTATTCATTGCTATTCTAACGCTGTTTTATTGAAGGTTGCTCTAAGATGGAAAATCAGGGCACGTGGTAAACAAGGGTTAGAAAATGTCACAGGAAATAACACTATTAGAAAATTGCATTATCATTTTAATAAGGAAACTGAGACACCAGACTAAGAAGAATCTAAAATCAATATTGAACTGTAAGGTCAGGTAATTTGATAACTTTGTAAGCTGGTCTCAGTGTGTTTTCTGTGCTTGAACGACAAGGCACTTGATTCCTTTCCCAGGAGAGCCTGTAGTATGAAATGTTGGGTGTCCTGATCTTTGTAGCGATAATATTCTGTGTGCCAGACAATATCTCTTGCTTGTGGTAAATATTTTATAGTTTCTTGCAGCTCTGAATAGACTAATAATATTAATATTCAGAGTTCCCCTCACCTCCCCTTACTGAGGAAGAGCTTAATACACCAGTTTGACTGGAGACAATAATCTCAGATGAAACCTGATCAAGTCCATTGGTTTGATGCTGAGAAAAACTCCAGTTTATTTAATTTCCTAACTAACACTCCTAGCCCCACTTCAGGAGCTTTATACAACTTTATATTCTGAAGACTGATTTATGAGCGTCCTTTGGGAGAAGAAGGCAATTTTCTTCACTTCTGGGATTATTATCCCTCTGTTGACCATTTTTCCACCTGGTAGGACAAATGTGAGATCTGCCCAGTATATGGCAACTTAAAATTTACAGCAGCTCAGATCACAAATCAGCATATCTCCTGTGCCTTAAAAATGTGCCCCTGGTCCTGGAAAGGTTTATATACGTGGTCAGTGGGTGTGTGCAAGAGTCTGGCAATAATGGACAGTTCATTATGGCTGCTCACATGCCAGATGTATAAAGATGTGCTTAAGTGCTTCCTCAAATTAGAGAAAAACAGAGCCCATAATTAGCATCTGTGAACTCAAAGGAACCACTCATGTTCATTATTTAATATAAAAACATGTATTTTATAGCCCTGAGGTCTATTCAATGCATGTATTGACTCAAACCCCTTATGCAGCATAGGAGTGCAATGTGGGAAGACTGCTGGACAAATATCTGTGGTATGGTGATCTTAAATAAATCCCCCACTGAAATCTCACATTCAATATGTTCTCTTTATTCATGAACATTATCTTCTCCCTCCTCCTTTCTTCACACAAATGAGCAGTTATACCTGCCTCTTGCATGTCAGAATAAAAGAGACAATGACATATCTTATTGACAAATCAATATCCTGGATTAAATGTTACATTGTATCAAAACTTTTAAAGTTATTTAAAAAAAACCCGTATTGATTGGAAAAGATTTAATGTGAAATTTTCTGGACATCTGAAATATATCGGCAGGGAATAATCCCGTGGTTTTCTGGTGAACTCATCACATGCAGTGATGATAAATTACACCATTATCAGCTTTGTTTCAACACAGTCAGTGGAATTAATGGGCAAAGAATGAGGCCCCACTGATGTGTAGAGATTTCAGTATTTTTATGTTACTATTTAATATTAACAGAAGCAAACCCTTCATTGCTGTCATAAGAACTTTCTGCATGTTGCTGCAAGTCCTCGGCATGTGATTCCTTAAAACCACACTGTCAGGAATCCGTGGCAGGAAGATGGTAGCACTTTTAAGACAATAGCCTTGTGGTTAGAAATGTGAAGATATGTGCTCAGCAGATGACTGCCTATTCTCAAGGGCAACTGAGACAAAATGTACCGTGGGAAATGGGATAAAGAAACATTAGTGGGCAAATAATTGAATCATCCTAAAGAACATTTAAATTACACTGTTTCCCAGTGGGTACCACTTTTCCTCATTTAACTGGACGCTGCTCAGTTGAATGTTAACAGCTCCCACAAATGTTCCTTTGCTTTTCACAACAAGCTTCAGTACCCGGCCTTGGAGCTCCGTGACTTTGTCATATGTGATCTGAAACAATATATAATGAAACAGAAAAGGCATACAGATTTGTTAATCTATTTGACAAGCAAAGCACTTCAATGCAGCATTCAGGATGATGATTAATCCAACTTTGTGATAATTGCTTTAAACTTCCATCCAGAATAGTAAGCAATTAACCATGAGCCAAATTCACTTAACTTAGTGAATTTACCTCAGAAATACATTTGACCTTATCTAGTTTATATAAAGAGATTCTACCCAAGAATCACGAGCTTAGGCTTGTGAGATCTGATTACCATTTGTAAATAAATTTGAAACCTGTCTTGCACAATGTTTGACAAAAAAAAAAATCATAATTTTCCCTGTGAAAAGTGGAAAAGATTGGACTCAGTTTAGCAAGTGGAACTTACTAAATGTAGATGTTTCTCATACTCCAGAAGTGCTGTTGATACCTCTCAAAATAAATGAGACAGTAGTTTAGCATCTCTTAAAAAATTACTAAGTCCATCTATAGTTTTAAAAATAGCCTTTAAATTACCTTATTACTGTGAGAACTCACAGGGATTTAGTATGAAATGATAATGATGTATTTTCTGAATTAAAAAAAAAATAAACCCAAACAATCTGGAGTAATAGCCTAACAAGAATAAGCTGCACTCAGAACAGATTCCCATGTTTCAGTCTCTGCATTAATCAAAAACTGCTGAGTGAACTGCATGTGGGCTGATAAAATATGAAGGAATGCTCTCAGACAGTGCAGGCGTGAAAGGTAAGCTCTCTTAAGAGAACCACATTTCATCTAAAATTTGTATGGCTGGAAATGTTTTTGCTATTTTAGTTGCAGTGGAAAAATGCTTTAAATTTTAATCTCTCTGTGCTGTTTAAAAAGCAAACACGGTGACATTCTCTCACTTCAGGAGAATGGAAAAATGAAACTGCCTAAAAGGCATTTGCCTGCTTGGATTTTCCATGGAATCTGAATGCAGGCTGTACCCCTAAGGCACTGCTGAGGAAAAGGAGAGGCAGACTGAGCCCCTCTAGCTCGGATCTGTGGCCTGGACTGATGAGCCCTCTCTGTACTTCTCCTTGCAGCTGCAGGAATTTCACAGGGAGCAGGGAATGGACCAGGACACCAAGTGACCCTCACAGAAAGCACCAACAGAGAAAGGTCTTATCAGGGGGTTAACATTTCCTTTTCTATTTAGAAACCTTTGGAAATAATAGTTTGGAATGGCTGTCATGAAAGTAGCACCTGGTGCTTTTTGGTTTTGATGTTTACTGTGCCTATTTTGCCAAATTGTATGTGAATTACAAATTCCACAGCTTCTCTTTCCCCCTCCCCCAAAACAAAAGTGAAATGATGAAGAAAATCTGAAAAGCAAGGACAGGCACAGTTAGCATAATATAATTTAGACTAAATCTGTGATCTGACACTGAAGCAATGCTAATGTTGCCAAAGGAAGCAGCTTGTTTCTTTGCCAATACATTAAAGGTACCAGCTGTTGCTTTAAATCACCAAAAACTACACATATAAGCTGTAAATGCTAAGAAACTGAACTGGAGTAATGAACTACTTTTAATCTTTGGCCAAAATGAGGCTTTACTCTTTGAACAATGACAGACCTTTGCAGTGCAGGGTGGGTGGTTTTCAAATGATCCCAGTAAACTGTTTCTGAAATGGTATTGCAAATTCAGCCGGAGTTAGGTACACATTATCTTCAGGATGGAGGGACAGAGGGAAGGTCTGGAGAAGGCTGAATTAGGATGTGGATAAAATAAATGCCACCTGCCAGAATCTGGGACCAGTTAAATCCTGGAATGGTTGTGCAGTGAGAGTATTTGCTTGACTTTTACACAGACAGATCAGACGGAGGTGAGTTATACGTGGCCATACAGCAAATCAGTGGGACACTTAGGGCTGGAATTCAACTATTCCTGGCTCCAAAAAGAGAAACACTGTTGATCTACAGGAGTCTAATGACATTTTAATCACAAATGAGGGACAGTTGCTTCTCCTTAGGTAGCCATGGCACAGTTCCTAGATTTGGTAATTAATCCAAGGTAGTTTTGATGCATGGTGCTGGAGGGAGCAGCCGTGGCTCCTGGTGCAGTTCCCCTTCTCCCTTTCCATTGGAGCTGCTGGGGCTGCTCTGCCTTCATTTTCTCTTTACATTGTATTCCATTTTTCTGTGTTCCTCCTCTTCTCCACCACCATTTCTTAATGCAATATAACATTAACCACTGTGCATGCCACAAATTCCAAAATCCAAGCACAGGCACAAAAGAAAAGAAGGATTTGTTTGCTAAAAGCAACTCCAAAACATTTGCTGTAACTCATTTTATTGTCAGCCCTCCTGGACTTTCACATCTTCACTCTCACACACATGAGTAAAAATCAAACATAAAAAGCACTTTTGCAAGGTTGATAATTTGCTGTAGGCAGTCATAAGCAATAGAAGTACAAAACTAAAATCAAAAATACCCAAGAGAAGCACATTTCAGATTTTTCTCAGTCTGGAACAAAGAAAGAAATTAATATACAGCTTCCTTCCAGCCATTTGGCTTTAATAAAAACTTATGAACTCATAAAAAAGTCTACTACATTTCTGTACACAGTGTTTTGGACAGTAACTAACTTCAGAGACAGCTGACTTATATTTTTAGTAGTTTTTCTTCCCTGGGGCGGCTTCTGCCTCAGTCTACCAGCCTTGGACAAAAAATGCATCCAGAATGACATCACATATGGAGGAGCAGAGCTGCTAAAGCACAGGCATCGGTTTGGAAATGGCCAAGTTCAATGGAACCATATGTCCCCACTGTGATTAGCACTTCCCAGTGAAAAAGATTGAGCATCTGGGAAGAAGGCTCTCAGTTTTGATTAAGGACATTAAAGTTTTCATGGAATTTCTTTTAACAGCAGTGGAATACTCGTTAACCACAATTAAATCTCCTCCCAGTGACTACTGACTGGCTGCAGACAGGATTTTGGAGTTCCTGGCATTCAGATGGACCTAAGGACGATGTGAAAGATAATTGTCTTCCAGTGTTGCTGGCTGGTTCTTATCTGTTGTCCATTTTGGATACCTTACAATGAACGTTATGACATAATCATATCATGTTCCTTTGCTTTAAATATCTTTCAAATGTAAAGGAATTTCTTTAGACAGATTAATTAGATTCATTCCGCTCTGACTGCAAAAACAAAGGAAAGAACAAAAAAACAAATCCTAGTTCCTTGTTATTCCATTGCAGTACTGTAGGGAAGGAAATTTGTCTCAGCTGTGAGCAGCAATACTACTCAGGGAGCCTTCTTACAGAGCGCTGGAAGTCATCAGTGTAAGCAGGCAACTTTTGTAATTAACAGATGTGGGAAAAGAGAAATATTAGAACTCCAGGACTGAGAAATGAGGAGATAAGCACTCAGACTCTGCTGACTAACCTAAGCTTCATCATATCTTATCTATGAAACAGGGTGGAGTGGTAATATTTTCCATGCCTTCTACTTTATAGCCTGCTGAAAGAGCGTTTGTAAATTGCTTTGAGATCTTTAGGAGATTTGTTACATGCAATAATTATAATCTCCAATCCCACCTACTGTTTCAATCTCATCTGCCCTTACAAACGAACACAGTTTATACCACTTCCCACTCTGCCGTAAATGCTTCTCCATACAAATGTTTCCTTTCACCCCAGAGGCATGAGCACTTCAGTGATGTGTGAAATAATAATATATAGCTGTGAACTGATGGCATTTGAACATGAAAAGAACCTGGCTATTTATTCTTGTGTTATCATTTAGGACAGTGACAACCAATTTTCAAATGTTAATTTGAATACCAGCATCCATTCAATTAATACTGTTCATGCTATTGTGCACATCTGCATTGAGAGCTGCCTGGGTTATGGTGCAATGATGCTTGGTCTCATTTGGCTAATGTGCAACTGTGGTTATGGGGTAAGGCAGAGCACTGTGACAAATTCAGCTGCTTTCCTGAAGACAGAGACATAAAAGACACTGTTTCACTTGTGAGACAGATGCAAAGCTGTCCCCATTTGTGGTTCATCTTATGATACCTCCCTTCTTTTTGATCATCCTCACTGCAAGAGCTCTAAAAATGCTCCATTGTTATTTTATTTCAAGAGTGGGCAAAGCAAATCGAACAAGTTGCACCTGTGTGGGTTGGGGGTGACCTGCCTGGAAGCAGCTCTACAGAGAAGGACCTGGGGTCCTGGTGGACTTCAGGCTGCCCATGAGCTAGCAGTTTGTCCTTGTGTGGCCAAGAAGGGATCCTGGGGTGCATTAGGAAAAGCACTGACAGCTGGTTGAGGGAGGTGATCTTGCCTCTCTACTCAGCCCTAGTGAGGCACATCTGGAATGCTGTGTCCAGATCTGGGCTCAACAGATCAAGAAAAGCAGGGAACCACTGGAGTGAGTCCAGTGAAAGGCTGTGGAGGTGGTGAGGGGACCAGAGCATCACTCTCATGAGGAAAAGTTGAGAGAGCTGGGCCTGTTCACTCTGGAAAAGAGACAGCTGAGAGGGCCAACAGGAGAGTCTGTCAGTGCCTGCAGGGAGGGGTCAGGGGATGTGCCAGGCTCTGCTCTGTGGGGTCCAGCAATGGGACAAGAGCCAACAGGAGAAACTGATACCCAGGAAGTTTCACCTGAATGTGAGGAAGAATTGTTCTCCTGTGCAGTGACTGAGCACCGGAACAGACTGTCCAGAGAGGGTGTGGAGTCTCCCTCACTGGGGATATCCCAGAACCATCTGGACACAATCCTGTGCCGTGTGCTCTGGGATGGCCCTGCTGGAGCAGGGAGGTGGGACCAGATGACCACTGTGGGCCCTTCCAGCCTGACCCATTCTGTGATTCCATGAAACAAGAAATGGTGGAAGAAAGTGAACAGTACTCACAAGTTCATTGTAGGTAGGGTCAAAGCCTTTTGGAGCTGTTCTTGTTTTCCTTCGACTGACCTCATAAGGATCTGGCAGAAGATAAAATTCAGCGTGTGCACTTGGGGCAGAGCCATCTGGGAGGCGCTGGAAAACAAGGTCATAAATATGAATGCCCATGTTCTAGCAAAGAAAACAAATAAAAAGTACCAAATGAAATCTGGGCTTTTAGCAGACACAGAAACATGTTACATTCTCAGTATTCTCTGGGCTAAATTGAAGTGCTAGTGGAATAACAAGAATTATTAGAATTCAGCTTAAAATGGAATCAGGAAAACAAAAATTTAATAATACAAATAAAAGATAAAATTGTCTATCTTTAATATTTTTCATTTTGATGGAAAAACCCTTAAGCCTCAATCTACCCTAACTCATCTTAATCTGATATGAAGTCCAGCCCTTCCACTTTCCAGAGCAATGCATAGAAACTGGATTTTAGACAGTAAACTCCTATCGATTTTAACCCCTGAGTATCAGTGCTGATATTGGGGAGAACTGATTGTTTCTAAGGGTGTTTCATAAAGCATATTACTATAGAAGAGCCAGGAGCATTTCCTGCAGCAATATGGGCAAAACAGGATTCTTATAGCAGCCTTTCCAATCTTGCCCATCACAGAGCTGCAACCTCTCTTTAATTTTCCAGTTCAGGTTACTGAATGATATTCCAGATATTCCATCTTATATGGTAGCAACTCGAAATCAGAGACAATCTATCAACCAGGCTCAGTCATCAGCCAGTGCTGGTGGGTGGAGAGTTTTCTGATAACTTCTGACGAGCTGTAAAGTTATTCCTAAAGCAGCATTGCAATTACTCAGAAAACACATTGTATTACTTGAGGCTTCAAAAGAACTCACAAGAAATATAATCATGAAAAACTATGGAGCAGGCATCCTGCCAGCACATGTCACTTAATGCTTGGCTTATAATTAAGCACAAACCCTTGTGCTGGTTACACAGTATACAGTCATAAAGCACAAAATGGGGCGTATCAAAGTATCAGTAATTTTAATCACATAATCAGCATTTTAGACAGGAAGTTTACCTGCCAGCTCCCAGGCAAACCAGTGGCAGGATGCAAATAAGAATACAGGCAAAAAGAAGAGATCTTAAAACATTTGGAACCAATGAACCCAGAGGATTATACAGGCACTTGCATTTATATCTCCCATTGTAATTTTACACCTGGCTCAGAATGAAGTAATTTCTCAGATTTTGATTATTCACAGTATGTGTCTGGAAATATGGGGCTTTCTACAGCATTATCAACAACATATCCCTGGGACAGAAGAAACTGCTATCTCCTAGCAATAAATAACTTCTCTAGTGGGAAGGAAAACAGTGCCTGTGTGTGTGAACAACCAGTTCTTGCACAACAAACCTCTGGTTTTCGTTATCTGAAATGATCTTTCAAGGCAAATGATGTGGTCAACTGCAAAGCTCATTATGCTATCATTAACACCACACAGCATCAAAGGATGCCCTGCTCAAACCATTACATACTGTCAGCACTATGGGAGTGATTAATATTTCTATTGCTAAGTTCCCCAAAGTACATCTGATTTAAAATGCCCATGGGATTTAGATAGATGGGATTCAATGGCCAACACAAGAGAGGCATTAAAGGGCAATGGAACTAATGGGTATTTTCCTAGGACAGGGTGCCACGTTGTTAATGCAGGATTTGTAAGTTACACTGTCCATTTGAAAGCCCATCTCTGTTGATCTAGGACTGTACTAAAACTTCAATTGAGGATTACAAGTAACAGTAAATTGAGCATCTCTTAAAAATCAGGAGGGAGAATGAAATGCAGCCTTAAGTACCAGTCCAAGCAAGCAGGATGCTACGTGTAATCAAGCTCTTCCCTCCTCAAAGAACAGGTAAACAACGCTGCAACTTGAAGGTCAACTGATTTTAGTTGTTTCAGACAAAGAAAGGAACCAGGCTGAGGTGTCAGGTTCCAAAGGTAACGTGGCTGCACCCCTCTTGTCCTGCTGCCCCTCTGAGCTGCCCAGGCAGGGCAGGGCGTTTTCACAATGCTGTGCCTCTCTGAGCACCTCAAGCAGCAAAGGCACACATCATGGAGTGTTATCTGGATTGGAAACAGGCTCAGCCTGACATTCACCTGCCAGGGGAAGAATCCAAGCTGATTGCTGTGTGGTTGTTTAACAGGACTGGGTGTCCAGAAGCAGATGTGATTAATTGAAAAAAAGTCAGGTAAAACTGTCACTATGCCTTTGAGCTGCTCTTTGTCATGTTACCTTGCCTTCAGCCAACTAACCTTCCTCTGTCAGCTGATTCCTCCCAAAATTTAAGGAAGGCACTTTGCAGCAGTATTTTGGCTGCATGAGATGGACTGAAAACTACTTCCTCACTATCCCCCTGATGTAGCTAAATATGTGTTGAAAGAGGTGAGTGGGAGGAGAGGGTCAAGAGAGAAAATTAAAAAAGAGAATATTTTAGCGATTCAGATGGGAAAACTCAAGGGCAGAGCTGTTGCTCTGGGATATTTCAGAACTAAAAGCCACTTTTCATGAATAGTGGCAATCAGCAGTCAGACTGTTAGAGGTAATTTGATGTGCAGCCACCTGAATTCCAAGTAGACATTGTAGTTCTGATTGTCGGCTTTTTCTCCCCCACTTTACAGGTGACATTTCCCCCTTCATCTTCCCTTCCCGAGGAAAGGCAAAGAGGCCACTCCAAATCCCACTATTGTCCCGATTCTCCATCTGCAGTGGCACTGTTATGCCATCAAACAATCAGAAAAGCTTTGGCTGAGCACTCTTCCAGCTGGATCACATGTTCCACTTCTCAGCTGCCCTCCCCTGACTCCTGACATGACACAATCCATCTAATGAAGGACTCCAACTGTGAAAAAGACTCTGTCCCACCATGCACTAATAATTCAAAACTACAAATTAAGAGCAGGTATAAACCAGCCCCAGCCTTACAAGAGCAGAGTATGGGGAGCTCCTATGCTGAGTTTATGCTGATTTCTCTTCTGACTGACACAAGAGCTGAATTTTTTTTCTTGTGAAGAGCCTGCTTCACCATAGGATTTCTTGAGGCAAGACTTGCAATGGAAAGAGCTGTACTTTGCTAGACACTTCCCAGCAGGAACAAGGAGTGATCATGGCAGTTTGGCTATAATAATTCAAAACCAGGAGTGGGATTAACATGGCAAAAATATCTTTTTAAATCACAAGTAGGTGGAATTTGAGGTAAACTGTTTTATTAAGACAACTGAAATTGCAGGCAAAAAACCCCCAAGTTTTGGGCAAACTAGTCCTTTCCCAGGGTTTCACATCTGAGTTGTGCATTGAAATAAAGTAGAATGGAGAATAAAGGAAAAATGGAAGAAACATCAGAAATACTTATCTTACTAAAGGTTATGACTTCAATCATATTACAGTATCACATTTAGTAAGCAACCTCCCTGGACTGCCCTTTCACTTCTAACTCAGACTGCACTGGCTTATTTATAAATTTGGGTAAACATGAGGAATACCTGACCAAAGCCACAGAATCCCACATGGGGTCAGGCTGGAAGGGCCCACAGCGGTCATGTGGTCCCACGTCCCTGCTCCAGCAGGGCCATCCCAGAGCACATGGCACAGCACTGCATCCAGATGGTTCTGGAATATCTCCAGTGAGGGAGACTCCACAGCCTCTCTGGGCAATCTGTTCAGTGCATGGTCACCCACACAGTAAAGAAATTCTTCCTCATAATCACGTGGAATTTCTCTTTGCACCAAAGAGTATCTGTTCTGGTGAGTTCATTATAAAAATAGAGTAAGATTTCTAGCAGACTCATGAGTAGTTCTGAAATCCATCAAACCTCTTCTTTGTTATAATTATTAAAGGATAAAATAATCACTGATTTCTGTCCATAGTCCAGGCCAGAAGGAAAATCAAAGGGTACCTTGGGAATGCCATTTTTCACTTTACTCTGCAAAGCCTTTATAGCTTGAATGCACTTGTGATCAAGCAAACAGAAAAAGCCTAAAGTTTTAGATTGAATTCTATTGTGTTTAATTCTGTAGTCATTTCATTAAACCAAAAATAAAGGATTTTTACTTCCTTCAGAAGAAGTTATTCCCAATTTAAATTACTGTCTTAAATCTTTTATTGTGTTGGCTTGCAAATAAATCCAAGCTATAAAAATCTATAAGGCTGTAAAGGTATAAAACCAACAGAAATGCTATAGGTTCCCTTGATATGCTTGGGGGCAAAAGAACCACAAAATCCCCCAGTGATTTTGATCTGCCAATAAAAAAATTTGAATTTAGAAGCTGACTCAAATTGAATTTAGAAACTGACTCTATTTGCTTTCTTCAAGTACAACCAAGTGATGATTGAACTATTTTCTCAGAGAATGACCAGCCTACTTGACCCTGATAATGATAGATGTTTTTAAGGAACTCAGTTACAATTGCCTGTATTTATGCTTAAAAAGGAATTTATTTTGGAAATGTTATTTTCTTCTAAGGTCAGGCAGAAGGTGAAGAAAATGTTTAAGAATGAAGGGGAACAAGGGAGAGAAAATAATACTCTGGATGTACTTCTTTCCACATCTCTAATTCAATACTGGACACCTAAAATACACAGCCTGTATCTGTTATGACTCTCTTCCATTTTCCACTCCAGCTTTATTTTCTAAAACAAAAAAAGTTGATATTTGCTTACAGAAACCCACACAGATAGGTTATATCCTATGTGGAATTTAATTTGAAATATAGTAGCTGTAGCTGGAAAATAATGGATGAAATTCAATTAATTTTTCCACAAGAAATATATTATCCTAATGACTTTTCTCCCTGATAATTACTAATGAGCCACAACTCTCCTAACACAAGGATCCTTTGTTAGCATTACTATAGGCCTATCTACTGCAAAATCTGCCATATATTCAACTATTTAGTGATCTAGCCTCCAATATTAATACTGGGCCATACTCATATGAATTTTAAGAAGGTTTTATGATTTCTAAAATATGTATTTTAAGGTTAATTTATTGTAAAACTTTTTAAAACTCTCATCTTCCTGGGCAACATAAAATTTTCTTTCTAGGTGACTTTTGCCTCAAATTTAAATCATGTCATCAGCTTCTGTTCGTGTTGGACATGCAGATAACCCACCTTTTATCCTAGACTGGAACAGATTGATGGCTCCTGAGCATTTGATAGTTCCAGCTGCTGTTCTCTTTTTCCCATTTTTCATTTTCAACAATTTTGACAGTAAAAACTAATGATCAACTAACTTGTATTAACTAATGACATCTTTCCTCCTCTATAAATAACTATTCTTCTTCCCCCAAAAATTAATTTCCTCGACATTTTAAAATCTCAGTTTCTCCCTTCCTTTTCTTCAATTTAAAAAAAAAAAAAAAGATATCTAGGTTTTAGCAAGACTCCCATTTCAGCTACTGCCCCCAAATAAAAATAATTCACTTTGTCCAGTAGTTCTCTTAGTCTTCCTATCCTTTACCAACCTTCTGTTCTTCTCTTGCATACACTGCTGTGAGAATTTATTTACATAGTGAAGAAAGGACTACAAAATATTCCTTAATTTTTGATATTGAGATATCCATACACCTTTCAAAGGCAAACCACTATAGTAGGTAGTTAGGAAAAACCTTCATAAAAACCAGAATGTCTATATATTATGTGTAGACATTAGGTGGATTTGATTGTTATCCAATAAAGGAGGATTAGAAAAAAATCCACAGAAGAAATCATCCTTGCACTGCTGTAACCTTTGTAAATTACTGGCTGCCTCTAGACTAAATTAAAACGAGTAAGGAACGTGGAAGAGCCATCATTGCTGCTGTTTTTCACTTCTTCCAAGTCCCTGTGTAACGCAGCAGAGGAAGGCTAAACCCTGTCTTTCAAAGCTGCACCTTAATTAGCAAACACAGCCTCTGCCTTAGAAAAAAAGATAACGTCCCCAGGGCTACTTCTGAGCTTAAAGAGCTGAGAAATTAGTATTACAAAGCAAGAGGTTCCTTCAAAAGCAGATTAATGATATATAAACTTCAGGAAAGAAAAATGGGATTGTTGTGTGAAGGGGTGGTTGTGTGGTTGCTTCCCAAATCCTACTGTGGTATCGAAGACCCTTCGTTGTTCTTCCTTTGAGCTCTGCCTATCCCAAAGCATGAACACCTCTATTCTACTCTGCCACTGGGCTTTTCATCTTCCTCTCACAAAATATCCTCAAATTGCTTCGAAGAAAATTAAAAATAAAATCCCATTTGCAGTAATTAAATAATAATTACAAAAGAAGTTAATCCACTCTATCACTGCGGTGCACCCTGCACTGTCTGCTACTGGCAAGACAAAACAGGAAAGCAACTGGCCAAAAGTGATTGCACAATTATGGTATTCTTTTCCCCCCCAAACAACTGCTTTTTTCACCTATAATTTGAAAATATTTAACTGCTTATCTTCAACAGTAGTTTTGTTGTATTACATTTTCTGATCCCAGTTTTTTTTTTGGGTATGTACATAAAGACAGAAGACACACCGACAGAGATTGCTGCCATGGAGGTCAGTGGCAAGCTAACCAAAGAAGAAATTGCATTCATCTCAAGTTAATGCAGGGCAATAAAAACATTTTGCTGCCAGGGAAATTGTGGAAAGCATTTTTCTGAGCGGGCATTTTCTACCTTTCGGAAAGCCGGCAGTGTCCGTGGAGCGAGCCTCCAGATGGCTTTGTCACTTACCACACTGAAAAGGCAAAGATGCTCTACACATGTTATTGATGTGAATATCCAAATATAGCTCATGTCCAATACCTTCAGCATCCTCATCAACCTGCCTGGAGCAGAGCAGCCAGGACTGGAGCAGCCTGGCTGTAACAGCTGGTTATGCAGCATTCCTGAGGGGGACAACTGTGCTGGCAAAATAGGGTCAGAGCTGTCCTGAGACACAGAATTTCAAAGGGTGAACCAACAACCAGCATTTTCCAAGGTCTCCTGGCTGTCAAATGGGGAAAAAAAATAACTGTGTCAAGGAGAGAGATCAGCAAGGGATTCACCCTGTCATATTGAGGACAACTCCTGCCTTGGCTTGGTTAAATTGCCCCCACATTGGTGCCTGGTCTCAGCTGAGACAGATCCTGCTGCTTCGTGCCACCACCAGTGACAAAAGGTGTGTATGGAGCTGGAAATAGGACTTTGTGGGAAAATGGTCCGTTCTGGAGCGGTCACTGGAGGTCAGGCAAGATAATTCATGGTATTTCAAACAGCTGGGATCAGGCAGCTGATCCATTACAATGAGATGGAACTGTGATTCCAGCATATCACATATGTAAGCCTCTCAGTTTCAAACTGATCCCAAGGCACAGAGACAGCGGGAATTTCAAAAGGAACAGGAATTATTTGTTAAATATTTAAAAAAATCCCAAATTTGTAATTTTTTTTTTTTAAGGAGAAAGTTCTGGGAAACAGACTGGATACCAAAAGACTCAGGGCTTTTTAAGAATTATGCAAAATGCTTCTCACCTGCTTCAGTCATTTAAGAGAAAAGCCCATCTATCTCTGCTTAAATGAAGTAAATAAAATGAAAGCTAGGATACCCAGAAGGTCACAAGGGTTTCTCTCCCAAGCCTTTATTTCTATAGAGCTCTGAAACCAGAAAGTTGAAGAAATGCACTGAGGTGTACCTCTGATGCCTTGTTTAAAAACAATAATTTATTGTCCTGATGATCCAGAAGGAGTTGTGTATCAGGACAGACACAATCCCAAATGGAATGGGGAAGAGTCCGTAATCCACAGTCCACAGAGGGTAACCGTCATGCAAAACAGGCTCCTGACTTTTACAGACCACTGGCAGCAGGCAAGGAGGGCTAGAATTTAGCTCCAGCAAGCAATGACACAACTTTGTGTGTGTTTATTGCTGTTTCTTAACAAGGAACAAAGAAAAAGACATCATAGAATGGGTTGTGTCTGTACCCAGCCCACTCAGAGCTTAACTCCAGCTCCTGAGCCTGACAAACCTCTGACCTTTCACCAATGCTCAGGACTCTATTACTGGGTGCTCCACACTACACCATGTGGGCATAAAAAAGCTACCAAGGCTGAAAAAATAATATAAAGCAGAAGTGGGAATGCAATGAATAAATGTACAACTCCCAGTAAAATATCTGAGTGAGAATCAAGAAGTCTTTTTTTTTCTGAAAGGAAAGGTAACATGTTCTAGGTTTCTGAACCACATGCTGCACTATCTTTAAGTCAATTAACTCCACTGGGTTGGTTTTTTTTTTGCATAGATGAGAGAAATCAAGGTTCAGTTATGCTTTAAAACTATATTATCCTGTGGATAAGCAATGTTGGTGCAGGGTGTAGAATGCAGAGAGTAGATTTCATGAACAAGTCTCTGAAGCTTTTATTTCAGAATTACCACCAAGCCCATAAAGACACTAAATTCCACTGCTTTCAACCCTGTATCATTGTTGTGCCTGGAACACTTCATTTTCAGATGAATATTTAGTCACAGAGTCTATGACACTGGCTGAGATAAGAATGATCTTGTTCTGACCCTTAGAAACATAGATAACAGAATTTCTTCTTTTGAATAAAGTACAAAGGAGAACAAATACTTAAGACAAATCCCCATTTCACTTTCCTTTTGAAATCACTCAGGATTAAGAGCATTGCTGCCTGTTAGAGGGCATGAAAGAAAATTAGTCTTTGAGACAAGAAACACAAGTGAAAGCTGTTGTTCTGTTCCTATCTTTTTGCCACATACAAATTCTTTTCTCTCCTTTCCTGGGCCCAGATAATAAGTGAACATAAAAACGTGTAAAGAAACAGTGAGACTGTGATCTGTGTCTTCATTCTGCACTATTTTTCTTCTCAATTTCTTAATTAGTTACAAAAGTCTGTATATGCCTATTTTTAACTTCTCCAACTGTACAATCTCCCTTCACTTTTCTTTCAATTATTCTGCAGCATGCCATCTCCCTGTGTAAGAAACCATTTCATTACATGAGGCGTGCAATTTCTGCTCCTTAATTAGCTCTCATTACTTCTACTTACGCTCTTGCTCAATGTTCTAAATAATTCCTCTTGAACCTTCCTGTCTTCTCCCTTAAATATTAGCACAATTGACTCGTGTCCTTGTTAGTCTGCTCTTAACTAGGTTTTAGTAACAATAAATCACTCCAGAAGAATCAATCACTCCCCAGCAACCCTACTGAGAACTGTTCTTTGAACTTGTATTCTAGTTAAAAAAAAACATCCTGAGAGAAATAGTTTGCTGTGAAAGCCTTATGAAGATGAACTACTTCATTTCTGCCCCATGACACCAGGATCTGGCCTTTCTCATTGGCATCTC
The DNA here is from genome assembly GCA_013397815.1 of Aleadryas rufinucha. Classification (NCBI taxonomy): domain Eukaryota; kingdom Metazoa; phylum Chordata; class Aves; order Passeriformes; genus Aleadryas; species Aleadryas rufinucha. Next base: position 195,876 of record VZTH01001863.1, read on the forward strand.
TTGTGGCAGCCTCACGTCTCACCATGTGCTTGTTTTATCTCCACGTTACTGTGGGATATAGATCTCTCCCTCCCCGAGGAAGTAATTTTCATTTGTCCAAGCTGGTTGTAGGGTTCTGGAAATTACTTTTATTCTCTTGATCTTGCTCTGCCTGAACTATTATTTTTAATGTTTTCTTCATTTGCAACCAGTGGCAAATTTAATTTTTGTTCACCTTCATCTCCCAGATCACTCATATTATTAAACAGAGCTCACTGTTTGTTGTTGTTTGGGTTTTTTTTCCCTTATTCAACACATATCAACTACGTAGAGAATTACTTATTTAAAAATGAGCAGTTAGAATTTAGAGCTGAGGCAGTACTGTGACTGTGACAGATTAAAGGGTTTAACAAGAAATAATAACACAACTCTCTGTACAACATATTTGTCAAACACCTTTCATAACAAATATGTTTGAATCCAACAGTAATCCCTGTGCCACAAGAACAGACCTCATCTCGTTCCAATTTAAACTACTGCTGAGTTGCAGTACCCTTTGTTTAGAGGTGTTCAGCTAATTTTCAGTCTAAAGGAGAACATAGCTTATCTGAGATAATTTCCTTTCACTTTAAAAGTAAAAGAATTTTCTATGAATATAAAATTAAATCCAAATTCTTTATAAGCTAGAGTTAGTACAAGAGCTTTCTTCCCATGGCTTTTTATTTTGTTTTTCTGTGCCAGTCTAAGGAGAACTTCATCTGAATGTGGTACCTCCCTCCATCAGCCAAGCTACTGATTTAATTCTGTCACTGATACACTCTGGATAACTTTGTTCAGCTCAAAGTGATTTTTTTTCCACTTGTTTTCCATCCCTGCCTTGCCTACCCGTTCACCTCTATTCCAATCCCTGCTGGCTGATCCATGGGCTGCAGTACACATTCATAATACTCTGAAAGGATAATGTGGCTTTTTATTTCACTGGCAGGCACTGCGTTGTTGGCAGGTAGTATATATTTTCCATTTAAATCTATATAATGATAGTCATAAAGTGTAAAAGTTAGTGAGCCCATGAGAGGAATGATGGGAACCAACTAAGAATGAACAAAGATCCCCAACCCCTTCCCAGCTCAAGCTGAGACAAAACCCAGCAAAGGCACAGAGCATCTACCTGTACTGTAGGTGGGAACATCCCTATAGCCCTGTGCTGCAGGCTTAGATTTCATCCCTTTGGATTTGGGAAAGATTGGCTCCCACCTTTCTTCCCAACACATTTAAACCATAGCATCTCACAGACATTTTTGGAAGCAATTTGTACTCACACGGTGTAGGACACGAAATGGAAAGGGGCTGGATGTCTGTGTAAGCCTAAAGCTGATTACTGATTCGTCACCCACATATCAGCTATCCCAGAATCATTAATCACCAGGAGTGGTACATGACAGCTTCAGAGTTTTTATAAAAGGAAAGCTGGAAGTACTTCTGCAAAGAACTGTAGGAGTTTATTTTTCTTCCAGCAATTTTCCCCCTGTAAAATCGGTTCAGAATTCATCGCCCACGCACGCTTTCCTGAATTCTAGTAACGTTTTACATTTACTGGCATGAGGTTCAGGATAACTTGGCTTTGTTTCTCCTCCCCTGTACCCCTGAGGAGTTACTCTGTCCACAAGAAGTAATGGGCAAAAATGTTTAGCAGTGAGGATTGAAAGTTTAGCTGCTTATCTAGAAAAGCAGGGCATGCCTGAAGTCATGGCAGTGAAGTCGGTGGAAAAAGCAGCCTTCCTCCTGAGCCAATGCTGAACCACTGCTCCTTTCACTTCTCCATGAAGCAGGCAAGGAAATATGTTAGAAACCCTTTTCTGGATGTCAGCAATGGCTATTCCTGTTGCCTCTGGTAGTTTTTTGAGGAGTGAGCAAGCCCAGCAGTGCACCAGTAGGTAGCCTGGCTGTTTCTGGCTGTGTGGAGCTAAAGCAGCCCAAAGTCAGCCCTGTGTGAGACCTGGTGGGCTCTCCATATCCCCCATTCTCTGTGTTGGTTTACACAGGTGAACAGAACTGGACTTGAACATTTCAAGTTCAAAACCTACATCTCTTTCAATTTTCATAAATCCATCTCCACATCTGCACTGATCTACAAGCCTACACTTTTAAGGTAGAGCAGCATTCCCCCTGAGCTCCTGCTCCTGCCCACTGCTGCTTTTCTGGGTATTGTGCTGCCACAATTGGACTATTCTTGTTCTAAGGTAACAAATCCTTTCAGAGGCCAAAACAAACCTCCCCTGGGGCTCCTTTGTATTCCTCCTAAGATCACTCAGTGCATTTTGCCAGGTACTGCCCTTTTATTTTTACAGAATAAGCCTGCTCTGTCTCATCCCTCCATCTGCCACATGCTCCAGAGGCAAACTCTCCAGGCCTTTAAGATTTTCACCCCTACACAAATGCTTCCTTCTACCCCAGCCTCACTTTATGAAGGCAATATTTCCTGTAGTCCCTATGCATACAGTGCCCTGTGTGGTACTGTCTGCATTTGAGAGGAGCTAGCAATGTCCCAATAGACTGACAGCAAGTTATGTAATATATGGGTTTGGAAAATTGCATTTTACTGGCATCATGGCTTTATATATATGAAAATTGAATTTAAAGTTATTTTCCTCAGCAATCATGGTGATGCCATTCAAATCATAAGTAGAAGCAGTGAGCCACATGACTTACAGAATCTCAGGATTCAAATGAAACTATGAATTGCTGAGGGAAATCTTGAGGCTGAAACATTTTTAGTAGCTTATAAATATCTGTTTAACAGAACTTGTCTTCATTGTGCACCCACAGCCTTAAACTGTAGGCAAACATGAACAACCAGTCTTAACATCTCTGTGTTCAAACAGTTTCCTTGGCTGCAAGTATTTCCTTAGTGAAAAAATACAGCTTTTTCTTTACAGAAGGTTAGATTAGATTAATGGTCCTTCCCAGTCACAAAATCCATAAGGCTGTTCTATGTTGTTTGTCTTTGCAGAATTTTTGATAGAGTTTTCTTCCAGAAGGACTGGTGTTTTTAACACGACTGAAGTATTGCAGTGGTGAGGGAGAGGACACTGAAGCTGATCTAGGGATGAGAGTTGTGCATCTGCAGCAAACCTGGCACGTGTGGATGCATCAGATCCAAAGGGCCTGCACTGTGGAGTCCATGCATGGACCAATATTAGACAGTCCTCTGCTAGTGATGCCTCAGGTTTTAACTTTTATCTCTTTCAAACCCTGTATTGCTCAGTGTGCAACTCTGAAGTGTCTTGTAGCCTGTTAACTTCTGCTCTCTCATGCTGGGTAGACATAACAAAGCCTCTCCAGGCTTGCTCTTCAAGGATACTCAGACTGTCCTAGGCCCAAAAGGTGTGAACTAGGGCCTCTGGAGAGGTGGAGAAATTGAAGAAATTACATCATTAACTAAAGTTTTAATTGGAGAATTTATGCTGATGTGCAAATGGACCAAACCTATGAAAGTGTGAAGAACTCGGGACTCGTCCATCTCGGGGTCCATTGTGGCAGCAGCCTCTGGTCTCCCCAGGGTGTACCTTTGAAGGCCTTTCAAATAAATATCACCTTTATTCCATTATTCCTGTCTAGTCTCTGTTTCCAGGTAGCCACTTGAGGCATCACTAGGTCTGCACCACACCAGGGCTCTCTCCACTGCTACGGCATTTTGTCTCTATGACACCCCGCAAGAATTGGGAGATTTCCTTCAGGAAAAATTCCTGCAAAGTTACAGCACTGCAGTCTTTTGGCTTCCTCCTTTGAAGAAGCAGTGTGACACCTGAGAGTGGCTATAAAAAATACCAGCTCCGTGGGGAGTCTCTTGTGCATTGTATATCAATATAGGATTTGCACAGCAGGATCTAGATCTTCTATTAAAACTCCTAGAAGTAAACCCAAACAAATACTAAACCAGATTTATTTACGTGGATCAAAAGTCTCTATCACAATTCCTGTCAGTTCTGTGAAGCTACATTTGGGATTAATTTGGCCTACTACAATTATTTTCACATCTGAACACATCATAAAATCTCTTTATAGAGATAAATTAAATACGGAAGAGCAGAACAAAAATTATTTACTATAAATTATGAAATAAAACAAGATAGCAAAGTAATCTCTGCACAGATGAACCACTAAAATATAATTAGTGAGACTCTGCAAAAGACTGAATATACCTGAAATAGCTTTAACATGTCTTGAATAAGATATGATCTTGGCATACTTTTAAAATCCCTGTTCAGCTCAACCAAAAAAAAAAAGAAGAGGAAAAGAAAGAAAAAAGAAAAGAGAGCACATCAGAAAAATTGATTTATATGACTGGGAAGCTGAGAAGATTAATAATGGGATAAAAAACCTTCCTATTATAGGTTACTGGTCTGAAGGCAGTCCAGTATCACAGTACCCTGAAGCACTATTTCATATTTCAGATCAGATGACAACGGATGGATGGCCAGGTGGAAGGAAGGAATTGGAAGCCCAGGATTTAAAAACATGATTGCTTAAGTTAGGCTGCCAAAACAATGACCTTATTTTCCAGTCATGAATCATTGTTAGTCTTGCTGAATGGGACTCCTACCACTCCTCTGCAAACTCACTGAAATGGATTTAAGTTACCTACTTTCAAAAGCAACACAGTAACTTCAAGTTGTATTGTCCCTCTCCATAATGAAGTGAACTGAACCCTGGGTTTTATGTTTGCACTACACAGCTATCTGTGCTGTAATTTACTTTCATTTAATTAAATGGCTGGAACTTCCTAAGAGCACATTTAGGAGCCTACACACTTCAAATGATGGAAGCAAGGAGAAAGAAAGACTAATTCCAACACCTGAAAATCGTCTATGTGCATCTCCACATCACCTGCTTGAACTCTCCATGACATCACCAGCATGGCAATCACTTAAATATGCCCCTCCCACCAATCAGAACTTCATCAGAAGTTTATCAAAGTCACTCAGTTTTAAAAAGCTCAACAGAAAAAATAAAGAGGGTCTTGTGCTACATCCTGAAGGTAAAGTTTGTATAAATTGGAGCTGTCAGCAGAGGCTGATCTCAGCTGTCAAAGTAGCACACAGGACACANTAGACTGACAGCAAGTTATGTAATATACGGGTTTGGAAAATTGCATTTTATTGGCATCATGGCTTTATATATATGAAAATTGAATTTAAAGTTATTTTCCTCAGCAATCATGGTGATGCCATTCAAATCATAAGTAGAAGCAGTGAGCCACATGACTTACAGAATCTCAGGATTCAAATGAAACTATGAATTGCTGAGGGAAATCTTGAGGCTGAAACATTTTTAGTAGCTTATAAATATCTGTTTAACAGAACTTGTCTTCATTGTGCACCCACAGCCTTAAACTGTAGGCAAACATGAACAACCAGTCTTAACATCTCTGTGTTCAAACAGTTTCCTTGGCTGCAAGTATTTCCTTAGTGAAAAAATACAGCTTTTTCTTTACAGAAGGTTAGATTAGATTAATGGTCCTTCCCAGTCACAAAATCCATAAGGCTGTTCTCTGTTGTTTGTCTTTGCAGAATTTTTGATAGAGTTTTCTTCCAGAAGGACTGGTGTTTTTAACAGGACTGAAGTATTGCAGTGGTGAGGGAGAGGACACTGAAGCTGATCTAGGGATGAGAGTTGTGCATCTGCAGCAAACCTGGCACGTGTGGATGCATCAGATCCAAAGGGCCTGCACTGTGGAGTCCATGCATGGACCAATATTAGACAGTCCTCTGCTAGTGATGCCTCAGGTTTTAACTTTTATCTCTTTCAAACCCTGTATTGCTCAGTGTGCAACTCTGAAGTGTCTTGTAGCCTGTTAACTTCTGCTCTCTCATGCTGGGTAGACATAACAAAGCCTCTCCAGGCTTGCTCTTCAAGGATACTCAGACTGTCCTAGGCCCAAAAGGTGTGAACTAGGGCCTCTGGAGAGGTGGAGAAATTGAAGAAATTACATCATTAACTAAAGTTTTAATTGGAGAATTTATGCTGATGTGCAAATGGACCAAACCTATGAAAGTGTGAAGAACTCGGGACTCGTCCATCTCGGGGTCCATTGTGGCAGCAGCCTCTGGTCTCCCCAGGGTGTACCTTTGAAGGCCTTTCAAATAAATATCACCTTTATTCCATTATTCCTGTCTAGTCTCTGTTTCCAGGTAGCCACTTGAGGCATCACTAGGTCTGCACCACACCAGGGCTCTCTCCACTGCTACGGCATTTTGTCTCTATGACACCCCGCAAGAATTGGGAGATTTCCTTCAGGAAAAATTCCTGCAAAGTTACAGCACTGCAGTCTTTTGGCTTCCTCCTTTGAAGAAGCAGTGTGACACCTGAGAGTGGCTATAAAAAATACCAGCTCCGTGGGGAGTCTCTTGTGCATTGTATATCAATATAGGATTTGCACAGCAGGATCTAGATCTCCTATTAAAACTCCTAGAAGTAAACCCAAACAAATACTAAACCAGATTTATTTACGTGGATCAAAAGTCTCTATCACAATTCCTGTCAGTTCTGTGAAGCTACATTTGGGATTAATTTGGCCTACTACAATTATTTTCACATCTGAACACATCATAAAATCTCTTTATAGAGATAAATTAAATACGGAAGAGCAGAACAAAAATTATTTACTATAAATTATGAAATAAAACAAGATAGCAAAGTAATCTCTGCACAGATGAACCACTAAAATATAATTAGTGAGACTCTGCAAAAGACTGAATATACCTGAAATAGCTTTAACATGTCTTGAATAAGATATGATCTTGGCATACTTTTAAAATCCCTGTTCAGCTCAACCAAAAAAAAAAAAGAAGAGGAAAAGAAAGAAAAAAGAAAAGAGAGCACATCAGAAAGATTGATTTATATGACTGGAAAGCTGAGAAGATTAATAATGGGATAAAGAACCTTCCTATTATAGGTTACTGGTCTGAAGGCAGTCCAGTATCACAGTACCCTGAAGCACTATTTCATATTTCAGATCAGATGACAACGGATGGATGGCCAGGTGGAAGGAAGGAATTGGAAGCCCAGGATTTAAAAACATGATTGCTTAAGTTAGGCTGCCAAAACAATGACCTTATTTTCAAGCCATGAATCATTGTTAGTCTTGCTGAATGGGACTCCTACCACTCCTCTGCAAACTCACTGAAATGGATTTAAGTTACCTACTTTCAAAAGCAACACAGTAACTTCAAGTTGTATTGTCCCTCTCCATAATGAAGTGAACTGAACCCTGGGTTTTATGTTTGCACTACACAGCTATCTATGCTGTAATTTACTTTCATTTAATTAAATGGCTGGAACTTCCTAAGAGCACAGTTAGGAGCCTACACACTTCAAATGATGGAAGCAAGGAGAAAGAAAGACTAATTCCAACACCTGAAAATCGTCTATGTGCATCTCCACATCACCTGCTTGAACTCTCCATGACATCACCAGCATGGCAATCACTTAAATATGCCCCTCCCACCAATCAGAACTTCATCAGAAGTTTATCAAAGTCACTCAGTTTTAAAAAGCTCAACAGAAAAAATAAAGAGGGTCTTGTGCTACATCCTGAAGGTAAAGTTTGTATAAATTGGAGCTGTCAGCAGAGGCTGATCTCGCCTGTCAAAGTAGCACACAGGACACAGAAAACAAGTCTCAGGACAGAGATGTATTGAGTGTTATAGACCAGAATGGAGATGCTTGAATTGCAAATGAGAAGCCAGAGTGGCCAGCAGAGAACAGGCAGAGCTATGTAAGCCTCATGTGTGTCATACCACTAATTAAACAATCAGCCTCATTTTATTAGTGGCTGGGGCTCAGAAGCCCCTCAGTCTGGCCCCATTTAGGAAAAGGGATTGCAATCCAGTTTGGGATGGAGGCAGCATAGAGTATGCACTGAGAACCCACAATAGTTAATAAATGCTCTAATCCCCTAGCTAAACAAATAAAGGCTCTCTTGCCACAGCCATTACTTGAGATGTGAGCCATGGGAATTCAAGAGCACATCCAGGCATGGAATTCACCATGGAGCAGCCAACACGCTCCTCCAGTGAGAGATCACAACACAGAGCCCCAGCTCCATCTCTGAAGTCACCCTCAGCAGCCAATTCCACCTGCCCTGTGCTGCAGGAGCACTGCCAGCTTCCCCTCCCATAGCCTGGCTCCAGGAACGCTCAGCATTTACCTCTCAGCCTCCTGACTGTGTTACAAAGCTGAGCATCGTGCCTCCAAATGACACTGCTCCTTAAAGTACACCACTGCTCCCTCTGCTGAGCTCTTCCCTCTCCACAGACAGTCATGCTGGGCTAGAAAGGAATGTCTGGATAATCAATCCACAGTGCCAGGCTGACATGCTGCAAAAAGTCATGCTGCTGCATGATGCCTTATGTTTGACTGTCACCAAAATGTTTCAGCTGAGAGGGCCAAAACAGTATCAAAATTGGTTTTCTTGGAAAAAGCCATTAGCAGCCATCAAGGAAATCCAGTTTCTGTATCTGTCTCACACCTGTGAACATATTGAGTGAGCTCAAAGGAAAAAACCAGTTGTTAAATCATGACAGAAGACCACTGTCATTACTTTGAGCTGAAATTAGTGATCCCAGAAAGGCTGTTTGAAGATTAATGTTTGCACAGGATGCTGCAAATTGCAAGGACTTACAAGTTACACATTCTGATAAAAATACTCACGATGTTCCTCATGTGTTTCAGCATTATTGTCAGGCGGCTGTTCTCGTAGGATATGACCAATTGTACTCCAGGCTTGTGGCCAGTTGACTGAGGACCTAAAAAATGCCAGACAACTTGATTTTTTAGTTAACAGCTTGGAGGAAGTGGATCTGTAAAATACTGAAGTTCACATTAACTAACATATAAAAACCTGCTGCGTGCTTAAATCAGGGATGAAATCAGAAAACATGGGTAAGGAGTGTGATGGAAGAAAGTGGTCTGACATGCAGTGCTCATTTCCTTTCCTGTTTGTTAACTGCCAGTGAGATTTTCTGTTTACTAATTGCCATCAGTCTGAAATTCAGTGGGAAATTTATGCTTGAGTGACAAATAATTGGGGTGGTTTTTTTTGGCAGTCACTGATGATACTGTTCACTATTGTTGCAGTTCTCCTGTCTGGTTAAAACACTGTTGTTTTTTTTTTTCCCAGTTCCCAAGANCAAATAAGAGAAACACCACCATATACAAATTCTCCCTTTCTCATTCTGTACTTTCTCTGTTCCAGGCTGGTTTTCATGCAACCCATTGCTTTCATAGATTTTTCTACTAAGATGCACTTAAAGAGTCTGATTCAATTCCCACTGAAAAAAGAATTTTTCATTTTCCAAGCAAGAAGCATCAGTCTCACAACGTGGAAGAAATGACTAAGCAAATCCTGTTCCATCTTTCTGCTGCAGGCACTGAGCCAGCTCTCTTCACTGCCAGAAAGGTGTGTCCTTGAAGCTGGGGAAGTAAGGTGGTTTACCTGCCCTGCAGAGGCAGCAAAGAAACAGAGCAGAGCAAAGATGCCTTTTACCACAGTAAACCAGGTGATGGTGAGCACAACCTCTCCTCAACACCTGTCTGAATTCCTTATTTTGCAGTGTTTCACCTGAGCAGGGGCTCAGGAGCTGGACTTGAGCCATTTTGCACCACCTGCTCGCCATCAAACACAGCCCAGACACTGCCTGGGTGAAGTTGCCTGGTTTTACTTAGGCAAACAGGGCTTCATTTAATTAGACCAAAGCTACAACCACTAATTTACCTGAAAAAGTAAGACCTCAGTCCTGAGCTAAGCTTACAACAAAACAAGGATGTCTCACGAGCTGGGCTCAGCTCTCCCTCTTCCCTGTTAGAGAAGCAGTTGAGCTTGAGACCCCAGACAGAGAAGTCCTGCTCTCCTTCCTGCACCCTGGGATCTGCCACCACCAGCCCCAAACCCATGGCAGGGTGACATAACAACACAAGACGAGACAATGCAGTGGTAATTAATTCTTTAAATAGAAACACATCTTCTGAGAGGCAGAAGCAATGGGAAAGGATGATGAGAATGAAAGAACGGCCGTCACGCACCAGGGTTATGCACTGCCACGGGAGGCTTTTTAGGAGTACCACACTGCTCTCTGTAGCAGGCAGGAGGGTTCCCACATGTCCCCTTCAGCCTCAGCACACACCTGGGCACTCCCTGTGTCACCCTTGCCCTCTCCTCCCCACCTGTGCCCCAGAGCTCTTACAGCCAGGGCTGTGGGAACAAGAAATCCATCTCCCCCTGCTCAGCCTTTCCTCTGTTGCTCAGCAGAGGAGGCGGCACAGGGGATGCTGCAATGAATAAGCCACGTTGGGTGTATTTTTCTGAAGAAACCAAATGTGAAACCTCTGGAGTGAAGAGAGACTAAAATAACTGCTAAGCAGACACAATGACAGCGGTGCCATGTACTACTGACAGCCAGAGAGCCAGTGTAATTGCCATTTATCCCAAGGAAGGGAACTCAAATGAATTAGAAATAACACAGTGTGCACACTCAACTGCCATAATATAATATTTCCAGGCAGCCTGGATACCAACACTACTGAGTTTATGATGTTTGGAATGGAATTTCAGAATATGAATCCATCTCTAATTTCTCCCCTTTAGAGACCACAAAAATACATTTTTAATCACATCCTAATTAGAGAAGGGCCTGGAACACTCTTGAAGAATTGAAATCTCAGGAAGAAATCACTAAGCTGGGACTTAGACCGAGCAGAAATTCTTCATTTGTTATTCTCCCTTATGAACTTTGACAAATCACTTGGCAAGACTGTACCTTATTTCATTTCCTGTGGTATGCAAATAGGAACAAGGAGGGACAGGGGATGAAAACTCCATTAACCAGACAATGCTGAGTTTTTTCCAAGGTAAGAAAAAGCCCATAAAATTCAAATCCTCTTTTTTTCATGCACTTTACTATCTTTTTTTTTTAAGCTGTGAGTCCTTTTGCCTTGAATTTGCAACAGGAAACATAGAATTCCAGACTATTACACACAGTGTAACACAAGGGCAGCTGTGTTTTAACATAAGGGCACAATTCACTTGTGGGGCTCTGTTAATTTTGTGAATTGCAGTGAGTCACCACGAGTGGTTTAGCAAGAGCAACAGATTTCAGAGGCTAAATTACATCATCAAAATCCAGATGATCATCGTGCCTTCCCTTTCCTACCAGCACTACCAATGCCTTTCTTTTTCATTAATTTTTACAGTGTGGTGCTTATAGACAGTGAAGGAATTTCTCTGTGGGAGTTGTTTTTTTTTTTTCTTGAAAGTAAGAAATGTAAATAAGTTTCTAACAAAAAAAAAAGGAAGGGAAAATGCATTTCTAATTGAATATGCAAAATGAAGTCTGACACACACACTATGGGCACAACTATTACTAAAATGTTTGCTCTTTCTATGAGATAAATTGAGTACTAATGGAAAAAAAAATAAAAGGAAGGGAAATAAAAAATAACAGGGCGTGGGAAATCTGATAAACATGGAAGAGACCTCTATTGCTTATATTTTATAATAAAACCCAGTCACTGTTAGCCACACTCAGCTGGTATATTTTTGGTTTTCCCACACTCGGTGCTAGATCACCGCCTCTTTGAAGTCCAGGTGATTTTAACTTCAAATGATAATAGAATACACGTACAATGATTACTTCCAATCTATCCAGCTTGGGCAGATGGACTTGAGCTCAGGCCCTGCATTTTTGGGAAGTGTCATGCTCTACTTGCAGCCCATTTTAGACAAGGACCAAGTGCTGCTCTGTTGCAGGTACAGGACAAAGTTGCAGTGCCTACAGCTGAAAAAAGAGTTCCCCCCAGGGACTGATTCTTCACTCACTGGTGTCGATGCAAAAGCTGTCAAATACCAAATGAGGACCCTGGAGCACTTGCAGGTTTTTCCTACCTGATTTGTGTTTTGTATCCCAGCGTTCTGAGTGGAAGTCAGCCACCAACCTTACTGCACAAAACCCCAAACACTGTGCCAGTTTATCTCTTACCAAGGAACATAAGCACGAGCAAACTCTGGGTCCTTTTGTCTTTTCAAATGAAGAAATGAAGGCAATTAGCATTTAGATTTCTACTGAAGGTGAAATGATCTTCACAGTAGGCAAGTATGCAGCTCTTTGCTTCATCTAGATGGTCTTTTCTGGCAGGCTGGAGAACTACCAGCTCCATGTGATGCCTTGGATTATAACTTTTATATTTTTCAAATCCTGTATTAATTAGTGTGTAACTCTGAAGTGCCCTGTAGCCTATTAGCTGCTGTTCTCTCGTACTAGGTAGAAATAACAAAGCCTCTCCAGGCTTGCTCTTCAAGGACACTCAGATTGTCCTAGGCCCAAAAGGTGTGAACTAGGGCCTCTGGAGAGGTGGAGAAATTGAAGAAATTACATAATTAACGAAAGTTTTAATTGGAGAATTTATACTGATATGCAAATGGACCAAACCTATGAAAGTGTGAAGAACTCGGGACTCGTCGTCCATCTCGGGGTCCATTTTGGCAGCAGCCTCTGGGCTCCCCAGGGTGTACCTTTGAAGGCCTTTCAAATAAATATCACCTTTATTCCCTTATTCCTGTTTAGTCTCTCTTTTTTAGGTGACCACTTCAGGCATAAAATGTTCTACCATTTGTGCAACGTCTTCCTCAGCAGCATCTTCAAACAAGCTCTGCATTACACTGTGCACAGCGTTTGGGAAATATAAATGGGGAGGAAGATGCTACTGACAAAATCAATAGGGAAACTATAACTTAATAATACACTGCATTTCACACGTGGACTGCAAAGCAATGTGAAGAAACTAATTAACCTAGTAAGTGTCAACACACTGCCATCAGGGAGCTCAGTATTATTGTGTGTTCTGCACCCTCAGATTTTTCTTAGACCTTTCTTCTTGGTTGATGCCATGAGTTTTTTTGCTTTTTATATATACCCTCTCTATAAACACTTTTATATAACTTTTATGTGTTCTTAAGGGCCTTTTAGCCCACACACTTCTCATTCTTCAGCTTTGAGAACCAGCACAGACCCAATATTCTGTTTAGAAAGGAGACCAAACATTTCAGAAGCCTCAGGCACCGTGGGCTTCTCTGGAACACATTTTGTAACCTGAGATAGGCCTGGCCAGGGGGAGAAAGTTCCTCGGGGAGGGGGGGTCACTCAGCCTCTCATTGGGGAATCTTTGATAGATATGTTAATTGATAAAGCCTATAATGAGATACCCAAACTATTGTGGGTGTGCATTTGGATGTGCATTCCAGCGTGCTCCACCTGGACAGGGTGCACCAAGGATCCTTAAAATAAATACTGAGGTAAAATCCCTTCTTCCCTTCTAACTGTGTTTGGCTCTTGATTTTAAGACCAAGAAAAGGCATCGTGGTGACAGCCTGTTTTGACATCTGGCATCAAAGAGCACTGGAACCTGTTTGGTTTTCCAGGGCTGAGGTTGAATGCCCCAAGCCAACCATCTGCCTGCTTTAGTTACAGCCTCCAAAGTGTCTGACTTCATGCAGTCAGCTCTAAATACACTGAGTGTCTCAGTGCTTTAGTCCTCCAAGCCAACCAGAGGAGCTTATGGGTAAATGTGACTAAATCAGGAAGGCAACTTGTGGCAAAAGCTTTACATCAAGAGTGAGCAGCTTCAGAAGATCAAAACACTCTGGGACGTGAGCAAGAGAGCCTTATTCTCCCCAGGGACTATTCGTGATTCTGCATGGGGAATACCACATTACAATCTTCCTGCAAATCTTGGATCTCCTTTAGAAAGACACAGAACCTGTTCCAGTACTGCACCTCAAGGACAGAGGCTCATATAAACACATGGAGCGCTAATTAAACATGCCAGAACTGGGGCTGGGCTGTACAATGTTATAGCCCACAGCAGAACCCAAACAGTCTGAATTATTAATATTTTCAGGAGATATAAACTCAAGAGAAGAAAAATGAACAAGCTTGATATAAAAATATCTTTGATGATTTTTCCTTCTTTCTTCCTTTTTCAAAGGTCCTTTGTAAAAGTCTGATTGTGAAATCATTCCTGATATCTGCTCTCACTGCCTTGTAGTGAGCTTGGTATCATGAAATGCTTACAATATTCAGGATAATTCAGAATTCACCCCACTGGGAGTACTGATTCAGTATTCATGTCAAGTAAATTTAACACTGATTTCTAATCTCTCTATTGCTGGGAGTAGAGTACAAATTCATAAATTTTAATTTTTATTTTACTTTAGTAAGTGTAATTACCTACAACATTTATAAATTAAAGCAGTGTAAGAGAAAGATGCTGGTTTCATCAAAATTCATAACCTGATGCTATTGGGCATTAATCTTATTTCATATTGATCCTAACCAAGAGACAGATGATTCTTTTGCTTGAGAGAGAATTTACCAGATCCATGGAAAGCTACAGCCCATATTAAACTTGAGCTTTTTCTCAAAACAGACAAATATTAACACCCCTATAACCTCAGAAAGCAATGAAATTTGTGGGGGGGAAATGTACCTTTTTTTCATGGCAACCACCTCTTTCCTGCAGGCTCAGTGAACTTAATTCCTCCCCAAACTGCCTGTGGCATTACTGCAGGGTTTACCTTCAAATCAAGAGTGTTTCTGGGCACCCTCAGCCAGCAAGAACCTCCAGGGCCACTCCTTGTTTGCTACCTGGCACTTTGGCATGACCAGACCTCCCGCCTTAGCTGGACTTGTGTCCCCTCTGGATGCCAACAGCGTGCAGAATGCCGTGGAACAAAGGCTTCAGTGAGCTCACTGGGGCATGGCAGCAGCCTAACCCCAAGGATGAGGTGAAGAACAGAAAAACATCTATGCAATATGTGTTTCAATGTGTTTCTCAGGTGGGAAATTAGCCCATGCATGGCAGGTCTCCTGATAGCTGAGCTCTCCTCCTTCCAGAGCTCACCATGAGTGGTGTGGTACCCAGAGCAACTCAGCTCATGAGCCCTCCTCCCTGTTTTTACCAGGTCTGAACTCACTGTTTGGACCTTGTGTGCTACTGCTGGTTTATCAGTAAATGGTGGTGATCAATTTTCTAGGCTAAAGAGAGCTGCTTTTGTTTGTGGTTTGGGTTTCGCTTGTTACTTTCCCCTGTGTTAAACAGAGGTTTTGCCCTAAGTCTAGAAGTGAAGTATCCAAACTTTAAAAGGCAGAGTTCCTGAAAAGGAAAAAACAAATTCCTCTAACCTCACTGCTCAAGGCCAGAGACACATTAATCTTCCCTGACCATTTCGTGACCCTCACCACCACTAACTACGCAGTGAGGAGCAGATTGGGTTACCTGTCACACAGCTTTCATCAAGCACCCACTAAACACATTTTTGCCTCTGTTTCTTCATTCTCTTCCTTGATTTTGCTGTCACTGACAACAAAAATAGATGGCCCATCTCTCAGCCTATGCTGGCTCAGGACACCGCTGTAGGAATTATGATGTTGCAAGTTATTTCTCAATTTTATTATAGACTCAGTTCATGATTTTGCATAAAACTTTTACACACAGATTCTCTGTAATAATTAGGCAGCTGAATATCAGTGACATGTCAAAATTATTCTGGGACTTCAACTGCCTTGTGCCTCAGCTCACTCTCACATCTGTATCTTTGCTTAAAGACACCTACAGAGAGAGGCAGCCCATGGACCCAGGCTACATGTTCCTAACACCTAGGACATCTTTGCATTATCTCCTTGATCCTTTGTAAAAGTTAGAGCAACCATTAGTAATTTTCAATAGTCATAATGGGTTTAATATGATAATGGCATGCCCTAATCAAATAAACTCTGCACAAGGGGAATCTTCCAAAGGCTGAGAAGCCAGAATGGGATTTATTTTGTTCTGATGGATTGAAAAAAAAAATGGTCCCAGCAAAAGAGATAATGAAACCTCTGTCTGCAGAGGGATTAAATTAACTTAATGGACATGCAAACTAAATATGCAGAGATACAATCCTTTCTGAAATGTGGAAAACTGATGATCTTGGAAACTATCCTATCATTTGGAGCACATAACAACCAGCTGAATTGTTGTGGTGCAGAGTGCAGCTGCAGACTTCTTTATGAGGTTTTATTTTGCCTAAAAACTGAGTACAGAAGATTATTATCAGTTCAGAAGTAAGGCAGTGGAAGACAATAAACATTCAGAGTTTACTTTTTATGGTTTATGCTTTGGCTCTTAATGCTGTAATGTCAGAAATTAGATTAAATTAGATGCTGGACAGAAGAGGAAAATGGGTTAAGTATTCAGATAGGCTAAGGGAACAGGGCAGCATCTCATTTAGCAAGAAGTGAATTACCACAGTCATTAATAATGTATGCCTAAGCATTAACATAATGTTCTGTTATTTACCTGCTCCACTCATTGTGAAAATTACTTTAGAAGTCACCCCTGATTTTCTTTGCTTGCGCGAGCACACATTGTGCTTTGTCATGGCTCACATCCTTTCCTCCAAAATCTTTGAATATTTTGTTTTGTAAAACAAGCAACCTGCCACAGTTTGTGTAAATAAACTTTGGCTTTGCATATAAGCGTGTTTATTGAAAAAGAAACGAAGCAAGGCCGAAAGGAATATGTCAATGAGAAAGAAATCTACAGGTGACATTAGTAACACATTTTCAGAGACCTTGAGAAATCAGGAATTATTTGTTGACATCCTTATATTCTAAAAACCCTCAAACCATCTAAACAATTGAGACTCACCTTTGCCTAATATTATCATGGATTATCATGTCTTGGAAAAGAAATAAGATTGGTAATCCACATACCTAAGGTCAGAGATGATGAATCTTCTGCGAAGGTATTTTTGGACCAGTTGAGGAAGAAGCTGAGTACAAGCTCATTCTGAAAGAGAATACAAATACTGTAGGTAATATCATCTGTTGTGCTCTGTTCCTTGCATCATTCCCCTCCAAGAAGCTTGCTGGTAAATTTTTTAATGCATATATTAGAGTTAGCAATAAAATGGAGCTTTTCCCCTCTGATCATGGGCAAGGAAACCAGGGAATGACTTCTGCTCAGGCACTGGGAGGATGATGGTGCCCTTTAGCACTGTCTTAGGGATGCTGCACCGGTGCCTACCCGGCCCCTTTCTGTCAACACAGAACAGCAGTGAGCTGTGGGGGCCAGAGATTTGTGCTCTTGCTTGACCTCCAGTAGCTCGAGGTTTGTATTAGCAGCTGCAAGTACTTTGACAGAGCAGCCCATCTGTGAAACAAAAGCAGGAGACCGTCTCGACTGCGAGCTGTGTAGTCAGCAGGAATCCTGCCCTTGGCACGGGACTGACCCCAAGTACCTGACCTCGTGAGTGCCTCCCCGAGGCTCAGATATTGTGCAAACCTCCCTCCCACGGCAGCTTAATGGGCACTCACACTGAAAAGCTCCATACACAGTTAAATCCTACCAGAAACCCACAGGGAGTGAAAGGCACGATCATATTTCACCGTCCTGTTTAAGAGAGTAATCCGCCTTATGTACTGCTATAACTTTTATTTTTATGTACTGACCTGTGCTGCTCTAGTGAGCATATATAACAGGTAGTTACATTCAGCTGGAGAGAATTAAAACAATAAACCAAATCCCCAGATTTCAGTATTTTGCAAGGTAATAAAAACGTGAATTCTTAAATAGACTCTTATGACTCTGAATCAAAGCTGGACAGTAATTGCATTTTATTAGCTTTTCATAAAGCCATATTTCAGAATGGCCACTCTTTAAGATGGTTAGAATTGTTACACTCATGCTGATGTTACTTGGACTGACACTGTAATGAATGGGTAGAACAAGAGACTTTTCAGATTCCAGCATTAAAATGTCACCATTGTTTTTTTCCAGTCAGTGGAAAACAGCGTGTCTCTTATCGGCAAGATGCACTTCATGTAGTATTTGTGTTGTTTCAATTTGAGAAGATGTAGCATAATTTGTGCAAGGAAAAAAGAAAAGGAAGAGGGTAATGACAAAAGCAGCTAGTGAGGAGTTAACGTGGTCACAGCAGACAGAGGAACAGATGTGTATGTTCAGTGGAGAGATAAGATTTAGCAATCTGGATTTATTTTAACAGTTGCCTTTCATTTTTCACTCTACTGTTTGGAGTTTCTCCTCCCACACTGATATTTTCTTTAAAAGAAAAATCAGGGAAAAAAGTAAAGAAAAGAAACCAACATAATTGTTTTCCTTGAATTGAATGACAGATCCTTAAGTTATTAGCAGTGGACTGCCAATACACCTGTCTGTACTGAGCATGGGTAATTATTCTCTCATCTGATGAAGACAGCTTACAGGGGAAAGCCCATACACCTGCCACAGCTTTCAGTGGCTTTAAACAGCCGAGTTATTCCCTAAGGGACCTTCACTCACTCTTTCAGCCCAAGTCCCAAGTGTAGGAAATCTCCAGGGCTGAGAGTATATTTTTGGCAGCCCAGCCTTTATCTGACAGCATGAAAATAAGCAGAGAAACTTAAGTAGCCCTATGAGTTCAAAGATCTTGAGAGAAGTAGGCAGGAGGTGGAAATAAAGATACACAAACTGACTTGAAAGAGAAATAAAAAATTCCACATTGAGCAGCTTGGTGTCCTTTCTGCTTCCTCCCCACCTACTCTTTCTGCAATAAATGGAAATGCAGGAACCAAGAGGTTTGTAAATAGGAGGTGCAAAGATTGTTTCAGGCAATAATTCCAAAATCTCATTCTAAAGCAGAGAAGGCTGAAAAAAAAAAAAGGACATGTAGTTTAAGTACAGAAGTGGAATAATGAAGAACTTAGAAGAGGCATGAACAGGACAGGCATGAACCCTGCTGGTGCCACAGCTGGTGGCAAAGCTCTCCTGGCCTGTGTGCCCATCATGCTCAACTGGTACCAAAGCCTGTGGGGAAGCAGCAAGGTTGATGTTGGCAGAAGGAATGCAAAACCCTAATGAAACAGGAGCAGAAGCAGCAGGTTGTTCAGGGCAAAGTGCTTCAAATGCAATGGGGGGGTGTCTCCTGGGTGTTTGTGGAGATAAGCATTTTGCACACTGGTATTTATAAGACAGCAATTTCCCCCGACCTGTGCTAATCTGCCTGCTGCAGGACTCTACCACTTAGATTTCCACCAGAAAACGTGTAATAAGTACCTTATTAAGTTCCCCCTTTGTCAGCAGACCTCCAAAAAATACACTGATCTTTCGGGTGATTCCTAAATCTATGGGACCTCCATCAGCTGGACCCCAGTTAATGTGGCTGAAGCACAGAATTAAGCCTGCACCTAGCTACAGTTCTAAATAGAACCAGGTCTAGCAGGGCATTGACCATATGTATGAGCTTTTTTAAGGTGGAAACAGCCCATTTCTAACCCAGCAACTTTTGTTACTCAGAAGTGACTCTGGGTGGTAATCTCAGAGACCCTGTGATGGTCTTGGCAGAAAGGAAGGCACTGAGGATGACCACAAGCACATATTCACCCTTTTCCCCCCTGGAATTCTTACCTTTAAATCAGCAAATGGAAATTCCCTAAAATACTACACACTTAAGGATTCTTAGGAAATCCTCCTATCATTTGCCTACCCATTCTTACCTAATAAAACAATAATCTTCAATAGGTAATTCTGATATTTCTGCAGGTCACTCAACACATTAGCCTGAACAGGAGCAGACAGGTATTTATGGTCAGCCTGGCCAGAACTCACAGACCTTTTTTCAGCCATTAAACACAAAAGGGACAAATCCCACCTTTATGCCAGATTTCAAGCCAGATTAATATAATATTTTTTATTATGGGGGGCTGGCACAGCCCTGCATCTCTGCAGCATGGTAGAATTTGTCTACCGCTCTCCATCAGAGACTAACCAGAAAAGCACTCTGCAGTTTGTGAAACAGCCAGATTTCAAGCCAGATTTGATTTCGACAGAAAGAAAAGCAGCCTCCCCTCTGCTTTCAGCTTTCTTTTCAGCTGTGCTAGAGAAGATTTGGGGTCAGAGAACACCCATGTGCCTGTTACACTTTAACAGGATGGAGAATCAGCAGGAAAGAAAGAAACCAGAAAAAGCTGACCTTGGTGCAGCTGTGATAACTTCAGGAAAGGACAGAGGAAGAGAGAGGACTTTGAACCCTCCCCATTTTGGCTCTGCTGGATGCCTCACCACAGGAATTCGGGAGTGGTGGGAGTTCAAGGGACCCCAGTACCCTGGGAGCACTTTGTACCCCCACGTTGTGTGCCCCATACAGGCACGAGGGAGCTTTTTTCTCATCTCTACAAATCCCAAGGAGCACCAGTGAATGAAACAGAAATGAAATATGGGAAGCTCTTATCAAACTTGATTACTTTTACAGTGTAAAACATTTGTCACCCTGGAACAATGCCGTGGTCCTGGTTTTTACTGTGTGCTTGAAAATGAGCGAACATAATTTACAATCATTTCCATTTACATCCTCTTTAAAGCCCTTTTACAAAGCCTATAAGTCACCATAAAGCTGTTTATAGAACCTATCCACTTCTGAAACACCATCACTGTTTGCTTACCTGCCTGTATGAGGTTTTTCACCCCCAAAGTCCTCAGTTAATTTGGATACTTAGAAAATCTTCAGAGACTCAAACCCCATAAGACTTTATTTTTTTTTACTGATTAGCCTACTGTGCACCTGAACTTACTATTGTGTTTGTCAAGTCCCCCACCATGATAAAAAAACCCCCTCTAGCATCCAAGCCCCCTGAACCTGCACACAGAACCAATCTCTGTGAAAGATGAGGGACAAAGAACATCAGCAGTTTTACAAGTTCAGGATGCACATCTAGTGTCTGAGCTGGGCTCCCAATCTCTGTGAAAGATGAGGGACAAAGAACATCAGCAGTTTTACAAGTTCAGGATGCACATCTAGAGTCTGAGCTGGGCTCCCAAGAACAATACCCACAAATTAAGTGCCACGTCTTTTAAGTGATGTGAGGTGGGAAGATTGTTCACACAGTGCTACCAGCTGGCACCAAATGCACACAGTTGTGATATAAAACATTGCTTTAGGGTCAGTTTTAGATTTTTCACTTGCAATGATCAAGCCACATGCAAGTTGTCTTTTAAAGAAAGCATGATGACACTCAGCTTTGTGAATGCTGCAGTTTGACACCGGGGCCAAAGCCAGACTTAATTAATGGAGCTTTACCTTGCTTTTGTGTCCCCAGGCAGTGTACAACCCTGCTACAAAACAGCCATAAAAGGATGAGCCACTAGGGCAGCCCTAATTTATATGATGAGATTTGGGCTGCAATCTCCATTCAGCCCATCACTCAGCTGGAGTTGAGTGAAACACAGAAAAATATAACAATGGTCAGCAGCAGCTGTCTTTTGTCACAGACTTGCTTTATGCCTTGAGAACGTATATTTTTGTCCTCTTCCATGTTACCAACCTTCAGTTCATTGCTTCTTGGTGCTTCACCTCTTATTGGTGACATCACTTGGTTGTTTCGCCATTTAATGGAGCAAAACTCAAAGATTCTGAAGAGCTTTGAGAATTTTTTCCTTGCAGATCTAGAAAACTCAGGTATTTCAGTGTATGCAGATGATGAGTCAGTCAGCAGTGGTGCAGCTGGCCCAAAACTAAATATTCTTTTGCTGTGATCAGAAATATTGCCACTGTAGAATGACAGGGAAAAAAAAAAAAAAGGTGCTGAAAGCTGTTTTCCCTCCTGTCCTAATTGACTCAGTATGACAATGAAGGTGCATCAACTTCTGCATGTTAGTGATTGATGTAATGAATACAGCTTGTTGTTCGTGAACACAGTCTGGTGGAGGAGTTATTTATAACAGTGCTAACCTGAATTTCAGAAAGGACTCCTATTCTAGGCAATTCTTCAATGGAAGTAACTAGGTGAGGCTTGTGCTTAAAGCAAACCACAGACTTTAAAAAATTGCTTTGAATAGGGATGGGCATGAGCATGTTTAAGCATTTAAACTGGTCCAAGAACAAATATCTCCATCAACTGATGTTTCTGCATTTATTGGATCTGGCACTAAAATTCAGAGGTAGAGAAAGAAAAAGTTTCTGTTCATTAAAGAGGGGTTTGAAGAAACATTTAATTCCATTTGAGCTCCAGTGCAAGTAAGAAGGCAGCTGTTTTCCACCTCTCCTCCTTCGTTCCAACCATTTAGCAGAAAAGGTCAGTGACATTCTGACCTACTCTCAATCATAATAAAATTTTCATAATCAGAACTTAGTCTGGACTAAAAAGCTTGCACTTAAAGCATGACTGAGGAAGGAATTTGGATGTAATCTGATTCTTTCTTCATTTCTAGGATTTATAATTGCTTGATTGGTAGAACCAAGCATGTAGTCAGTCCTGTGTGGGCTGGACTAAATTCTTTAGAGCAGAAAATGGTGCCTAGTCATTTAGGGTAATGTGTTTACAGTGATTACAAGTGTTACAAGGGTATTTTATAATGAAATAAGAGCTCTTCTCCCCATCTCAGACAATACTGCAGCCTACTCTACAGCTACAACACATTACAGCTACCACTCAGCCCAAAGAAATGACTGCAGCAAGTAAAAGGAATCCTATTCTACAGACATCTGATCTTCCTGGATTTCTTCACAAATTTATGAATTAATTATTTATTCCTACCTACATAGTTTTACTATTTCACAGGAATGACAGTTTGACAATGCTTGAGAGCTGACAACTCACTAAATGGTTTCAGTCAGGCTCCCTAACAATTTGAGAAAAAGGACAAATTTGACTGCAAAGTTGTCATAGGCACAAAAATGGACAAAATAATTGTATTTATTTTCATCAAGAAAGCCTCCTAGCTTGGCTTTCTGCTCAGAGTACAGCCAAGATGACACCATGATATTTTTAAAAGACTCATACCAAAGTGAAAAGTAAAAAAGAAGGGAATACAAAGGAAATTACCCACCAACTGGTCTCCTTGTTCTAAGTGGGTCAGAACACGTCAGTATTTTCTAAATTTCTCCCATCTCCCAGCAGGAGAAGCATATTGAAGCAAAAATAATGATTCAATGTTTATGGAGTATCAATAACTTCAAAGGTTATCATCCAGAATTGCAGGTTAGCTGCATGGTGGTAAGCAAGATGATTTCCCACATGCAGCAGCACTTCACGGACGGAAACAATCTGCTCATTACTCCGTTTCTTATCCCTTGCCCTCCAAGTCCAGCACACCAGTAGCAGCACAGCCCTCACAGGTACAAAATTGCTTTCTTCTCCTCGTGGTTCATCCCACCAGGCTGTACCAGCCTGGAAAATTGCCCCCCTGGGCTCACCCAGAGCCACGGCAGCGTCTGTCCCTGAGCAGATCTGTCCAGGGTTACCTGCACATAGCCCAGCCATGGTTGTGTTCCAGTGCTGGGAGGATGTCCCCAGCTGCAGGGTGTGTGCTGCAGGCCCATAAAGGGAGGAGGAAGGGCACTGGGAAGCCCATTGCCAGGCAGCCTGCTCTGGCTGAGCACCGACCCACGGAGCGGGAGGCACAACGGAGCTTCTGCACACAACCGGGAGATGCTTTTATGATTATCCCAGGGCTTTAAGCAGTCTAATTTTTCAGCTGTAGATCAGGCTTCTGCACAGCAGTGCTTGGCCCAAATTGAAAATCTGTGTACCTTCCAGCAGCCCAGAGCACAGCACAAGACACTGAGCTCTTCATTTCTAGGTCACGGGCTCAGATCAGCTTTTCCTCAGCTGCGACCAAAAGGCGCTGATGTAAAATAAACCCATGGCCCCAACGTGAGGTCAGAAGGGAATCACAGAATCCTTAGGGTTGGAAGGGACCTCTGGAAATAATCCAGTCCAACCCTGCTGCCACAGCAGGGTCACCTGCAGCAGGTGACAC
Source organism: Aleadryas rufinucha (assembly GCA_013397815.1). Taxonomy (NCBI): domain Eukaryota; kingdom Metazoa; phylum Chordata; class Aves; order Passeriformes; genus Aleadryas; species Aleadryas rufinucha. Next base: position 219,705 of record VZTH01001863.1, read on the forward strand.
AGGAACATGTCCAGGTGAGCTCGGAGTGTCTCCAGAGAGAGAGACTCCATGACCTCTCTGGGCAGCTGCTCCAGGGCTCTGCCACCCTCAGTGTAAAAAAGTTCTTCCTCATGTTGAGGTGAAACTTCCTGTGTTTTAATTGCACAACAATCAACCCAGACTTGAGCAGATTATTTGGCAGTGTCAGTCAAGGGAACCAAGCACCCAAGTCAGCTGTTCATACCAAATTCACTGTAACTCTGTGAGACAAAAAAAGATTTTTATCCCCTTTGGAAATCTTCTCAATTTCAGCTCAGGGCTCAGAATTTATATTCATATTAATAAGAGAACTCCTGTTTGTTTTGCATATGGACAATTTCCTCTTTAATCTCCATTACAAAGTCACAGCTGGGACAGTCATATAGTTAGGCAGCAAACATTTTTTTTTCTTCCTCCTGCAAGATGTTTGAGATTTTGGAGAACAAACATCCTGTCATACCCTCTTTTGGCTGTCCATACTATTAAACCAAAGCAGCCCCAGTTTGTGCTGTGGCCCTGAGGCCATGGGACAGCACATGGCTCACCTGGCAGAGGCCCAAGCTCTGCTGCAGAACGTGCCAACAGAGAAACAGCAGGGTCAAGCACGAGCTCGTGCCTTGGCTCACTTGAGTTTGCTAAGCCTCTGGGTAAGCCTGGGATCTAATGTAAAACACCATTTTTTCCCTGCCTGACAGCTTTCCTGACAAAGGCTGCTCACTGGAGGATGCTCGTTTCTCTCAGACCCTGGTGCCACTGTCAGTAATTGACCATTCAGCTTCTGAAGTGATGCAGCACCGTGATTTAACACCTTCCCAGGGTGCCCGTGGCCCCTTGGCTGCTCTCAGCCCTGGCTTTTGTGCTGCTGAGGTGCACAAGGCTCTGTCCTGGCCCAGACAATGTAAAGTCCATGTTTGTTACCATTTTGGCTTTCCATTTTTAAACAGGAGGAGAACCTCAAACCTCAGAAACCAATAATGAATAAAAAATGTGGAAACGCCAATTTTAATGGACACAAATGTATCATTCTGATATTATTGAAACATTCTGGGTTAGGTCTTATGTTTGCAAAACTATTTCTTCTACCTGTTAAATACATTTTGAAATGGGTATTTCTGGCCTGAAAGAATGGAACTTTTCATTTAACAACTGTCAAAATCAGACTTTTCAATATTTCAAAGCTTACTTCTTTTTTTAGACATTACATTCCTCAGAACCTACTCCTTACTGTCAAAAATTCAGTGAATCACTATTTTTCGATGGCAGCAAAGGAAGAAAAGTTTTTCTGAAAAATGCCCTGCCAGGTCTAATAAACTATTTCTCAGTCATACTTGTCCTTGTCTTAAGTTTTGATGAATGCTGCCATGGCTCCATCCCAAAATGCATCATTAGAAGATGTGTCACTTATGTATTTTTTTTTTTTCCAAAACAAGCAGTGGAAAATTTTTTGAGTCTTTTGGTAAAATGCTACTAGAAATCATGTGCAAATAAAAGAAATACTGAAAATGCTCACATTAGCCAGTTTCCTGGAGCCACTTAATAGCTGCTTCAGATAGAGATTCAAATCCTTCACTCTTTTATGTTCAAGATCCGTAAAAGGTAAATGCCATGAATGGGGAAACCTGCAAAAGAAGAATATTTGTAAGCATAACTCTTGTGCTGTACTTGCTGAAAATATTTCCAGCTCCACTTAACAGAAGAAAGCCAAGACCTCCTAAGAGGTTTTGCAGGTAAGGGAAGGAATGTTTACAGGGTTCAGGGAATTGTTTACCCCCTGGCTCAGTTTCTTCTAATAATTTGCTGGTAAATTGTCTCATACTGAAGCACTTTTTCTCTCTAAATAATTAATTTAAAAGTATGTAAATAAATAAACAAATCTTAAAAGACACTTCTTTGCATTTTATGGTTTCTAAATATATCTAAATAATTGGCCCTTTATGACCCCAAGAAAACACAGCCTTTTTGCACAACAGATCTCTGATCTCAGCCCAGAGTTGACATATCCTTACCACAGAACACTGAGCACCAAAGCCTTACAGCAACAATGTGATATTTGATGAATATGTCATTGCTTGCATTTTTACCTCAGCTATTTGGAGTGTAGATAAGGTTTTCAGAGCAGGTCCCTGATCCCATATCTAATTTCAGGTACAAGCATAATAAAAATAATATATGAAAACAAACTATCATCATACTAACAAAATCAATCCCAGCAAAAGCAATTACAATAAAAATAGCAAAAGTAATGTTCTTGCTGAATTTTTATTAAGATGAATTTAGTTTTGGATTAGTAAATACATCACACATGCATAGAATAGCCTTATATCAATTTTCAAATACTTTGGTGGTTGAAAATGTCAAAACCTCCCATTTTTTTACTTGAATCATCTTTGCATTTTAGAGACAATGCATATTAGATCAGTCAAAAGGTTAGAGTTTTAACAACACACATAATCAATTTATATTAACCTTGCCCTGACAAAGGGTATTTATCTCTCAGGCTGAAGGAGCATTAGAAAAGCTATCTGTGCTAAATTGCACGTAATGGGTTTTGTGATATGGATTGCTAATAGCAGGATTCATAATTAACATTATGCTTTATGTCCTCTAATGTATGAGACAGAGAAAGGCAGAGGTTTTCATCTGGTTGCATTTCATGTCCCCCCACCACCACTGTAAATAGTCAAGTGTGCCTTGTTTACAAACCTCTTGTTTTTTTTCTTCTGTGACTTTGTTTACCCGCTAGATCTTGAGAGGATCTGAAGGTTTTGGACAAAGGAGCTGTGTAGTTTGTGATACACTGGAAAGGGACACTTGGCCAGCCTTTAGAAAGGCAGCTGGAAAATCCTACAGGGAAAAACTCAGCGCTGGTACAATTTAGTTTGCAATTAAACCAGTAAGTGACCGGGATGACATCAGCATGCTGCATGTATGTATGAACTTTTGATGATTCCTTCCCATGGCACTGCAGGATCAGGGCTCAGTTAGGAGATGGATAGGAAGAGGTGGCTCTTCCCACAGTGGCAGGACACACAATGAGGAGGGAAAATTGACACGACCCAGGATCGTGACATCTGTGAGCAGCACAGACAAAAATAGAGCCCAGGTCATCTGGCACACAGAGATCGCCTGTGAGTGTTCTGGGTTCCTCTGGGGCACAAAAGGACTTCTTTCAAGGGGTGGGAGAGGAGAACTGTTTGGAAGCAGCTTAAAATGGTCTGTGCAACACAAAGAGAGGGCTCTGGCTGGGAAATGGAGGCCCTCAGAAGATGCATCCGAAGCACAGTGGCCAGACAGAGGACAGAGAAACTGCTGATTGATAGCACCAATATCTGCTGGAGTGAAGGACAACAGGAACCTTGTGGTGGCACTGAACCCTTCTTGTAAAGGCCTTCGTGCTCTTGCTGAGTTGTGTCTGTGGCTGAAAGTGGCCTTGCCCCTGTGAATGCACTGGTGCCAGAGAAGGTGAACGCTCCAACCTGATACCCATCTTTGCATCTGCTTGAAATGGATCAGAAAAACATCAACTTGCACCCTGTGCAGATGTCCTACAGAGCACATTCCATTTCCTGCTCGTCTGAACGTTGTTCTGTGGATAAATTATGTCACTCACGCGCTTTGTTGGGTGAAAAGGTTTTTGGCACTTTACAAAACAATAATTAAACACAATTTATACCCTCTGAGAAAGCAAATGAGAAGGATGGTGCTAGAGGGCAAGGTCTTGCTTAGGGCAGCTGTGTTTCTAACTTTTAAATATGGGCTGAATGAACATATGTCAATAGCAAAATTTCAGATTCTGAGAAGTCTGAGCTTTTGCCATTCATTTCTTACAACACACTCAGCATTTAGCACTTGTATGAAGCACTCTCATATTTCATTGTTTTCTCCTAATGAGACATGAATATGTACAATTTCACAGAATCAATACAAAGCAAAACCCAAGTCCTTTCTGTCAGCAGTTCCAATTATTCTAGCAATATTAAACATTTAACTTTTCAAATCAGATATTTTTAAGCTGATTTCGTGGTTACATTGTGGAACAAGGCTTTTTCCTTCCTTTGAAGCATCTGGCATCAGCCAGAGCTGGAGCTTTGTAACACACAGGCAGACTAATGGTCTGATATGGCACGGCAGTTTCAGTAATAACTTCCTATAAAGAAATAATTAGGTTTTTATTATTAGAATAAAATCTGGGATACATGAAAAACCTCAAATTAATGAAGTTCTGTTAGAAAACAACCCAAAACTTTAACATTAAAAAACATGCCTATCAAGAAACATCCTAAAATGAATTGTTTTAACACAATCTTAGGGAAAGATCTTGCAGTGACAGGATACTGCTGGGACTGAATTACGGCAAAAAAGCACTGGAGCTCCTAGAGACAGCCTCAGTATAGGCAGATTAACCCTCTGTGAGTTCTGAAGGGCTCTTTAGCAGTGAAAATGTTGTGAAGGATTTTATTAGAAGTGGATTTATCTGAAAAATGACTAGTACTATTTTTGAAATTCCAGCTCCAGGGTTGCTGAGGTTTATGTGTTTCTGAAGAAAAATATATTTTCTTTCAAAGGGCTCTGCTCACCACAGGAAAAATTCATAAACAGGTACTTGTTAAATATTTTATTTTATAACCTAATGGTTAGCCTGCAAGTATCTCCAAATCAAAACCATGACTCAAGCACTTTCAGTGTTTGTTTAGTGAAATTTCAATTCTCACCAGCTGCTGCAAACCAGTTCGTGTGAGAAAGCCATAATGAATCAAATTGGAGTCAATAAAATCCCCTCAGGTAGGAGAGAGATTCTCTAGAATTAACTAACCTTAAGCCATTTTTCAGAATGCTTCTCACGAGTTCGGGGGAATATCGACTTTGGATCTGAAATTCACGGACTTTAAGTCCAAACCATGTTGTTTGTGGCCATTTACTTCAGGTCAAACTCAAAGACCTTTCTCTTTTTCAAGCATATCACTTGAATCTCAGCTTGGTTCAAGTAAGCTGCTTGTATTTTAGGCCAGCTTTATGTTTTCTTTGTAGATTGAGCCTGAAGAAGGGCTTGTATCAGGTGAGTCAGAAGGACTGTAAGAGAGGATTACTTTGTACTCAATGGTGTGTGCAGTATAATGTAAATGATATATATAGCAAAAATAACTCCCCTTGTATTACTAAAGCCATGGACAATCATTACACAAGGCAAAGCTCTTTTATACAAGACAGAAATAAACCATGGGACTCACTGCCCCCGGGAAACTGTAAAGAAATAACATTCAGAAAATGAAAAGCAGGAATGGACATGCACATGGATAAAAAGTAATAGTCAGAATTATTGCAACTAATGACAGCATATTTTTCAAAAGATATTAAACAGAATGATGTGAGGCACAAAATATTGGGTTTGGGGGCAGGACAGAACATAAGATTATTGTGTATTTCTCAGCTGAGGGGTATGTGCATCTTGCTGTAAAAATGTTCATCATGGTGCTAGAGTCAAAGATTTCTGTTCTGACCTACTGTGAACATTCTTACATTGATTTAACATATGGATCTTGCCATGAGTTTTGATAAACATCATGCAGAAAATAAAAACTATTAAAGGCACCTTTAATGAAGTCAACACCACTTACCCTTTAATTTCAGGAACAGTTTTGTCAGGCCCAAGCCGTTCCCCCTTTTTCCTCCCATTAAAAAAGGAACAATAGAATACAAAACTCAGACTGTCACAATGGTCTGTGATTCAGTTTCTTCTGGGGCTGAAGAGAAGGCTTGATAGAATATGTCTCTCTGCCTTTGTGTTTCTAAAAATACACCTGCCGTGAATATTCTCACAGGTTTATCCGAGCACAGAAGAGAGAACCACTTAACAGCAGAATAACATTCACTAATGTGCTGCCTTACTCTGGGAGGGCATGAGATGGGAATTGCTTCTGGAGATGGCTGTGAAGTTTTGAGAGCTGGTCGAATGATTTTTCCACGAAGGTGACCACATTGCAGGTTTGCACCACCTGGACGAGATACAGCTGTGTTGGGGAGAAGGGAGAGGCAGAGAAGAGAAATCATCAGAGAGGCAAATTTAAAAAAAAAAAAGTACAAGGGAATATATAGGGTGATTTTAACAAAGAAAAACCTTCCTTTAATGTAGTGCCAAGTGCCAGAGAATTCAGTTTGTAATTCATAGTCTTTGCTGCACGGAAAGAGAAACTCGTCTGGGTAGCAAACAACTCAAACATTGAAAGATCACTGCAGTGTGTGAAAACTAATAGTGCACCATTAAAGCATCATATAACAGCCTCCAATTTCTATTAGGCTTCCTAATTTTGTGCCATGCTTTCCTTCTGGATGCTTTAATTAGCTCTTGATTTATTTTTCACTATGGGGAACGAACTGTTCTCCTTAATGGCTCCCTGCAAATATCTGTCTGCCTGGTGTTTTTGCTCTCTGGTAGCTCACTGCTTATGGCCCCACTATTCATCCCATGATGATTTTAATGTGGCACAAGCACATCTTCTCTAAAGGAAGAGAGAGAGTGTACGAGTTCCTGAAAGAGTCATTAAAGATCCAGGCAAATGAGGGCAAGCAAAGAGCATAATACGTACGGTGTCAGGCTTTTTGCTGAATCCCAGAATGGTGGCCCTTGCGATGGACCTCTCTGTGTCCAGCATCACCCATTCCTGGGGGACAGCCTCTGGAGCTGGAGGCTTTGCAGAGCTCCCCACTGACATCTGTGCAAGCGTGTGGATCAAGTTATTGAGTTTAACAGGAAAGCACTCCAAACTTTCCTTTATTTTCCTGAAGAACGAACAAACAGAAGAGGCGCTATTTATGCATCTATTTTGTTTCCACTCCTTGACCCGTCTTTTTATGGATACAAGACCAAAAAATCCCAAATTCTAAAGCCTACCTCTCACACTCAAACACACACCAGTCACTTTGCACTGCACCACATCCAGCCCCCGAGCTGTGTGGCTCCAAGGAGTGCTCTTGCCACAGCCCGCCTCAAGGCTTATCTTGGAGCAGCTATTCCTCACGAGCTGGATACCAGCCTCCTTTCAGACATCAGGGACAAGCAGAACAGTCCCATGCGTGTTCTGTGGAGTTCCAGGGTTGGAGAGCATGTGCTCATTTTGCTGAGCAGGAGAGAAGGCACTAGTTATGATTATATTTATTTTTGGTTACACTAACCTCACACGGGCTCACTCGTGTTTGCACAAGGCTCCTGGATTCAATTTGTGATTTAGCTGTGCATGATGTGTTGCTAAATCCTCTACCCAGTTCTTAAAAGCTCTATCCCTGTGGAACTGCTTAAGATGAATTAAAAAAAAAAAAGAGGCAGAAATTTTCTCCTGGTATCTCCCTCCATCTCACTCCTGTGCAAGGGGAGCCAGAACACTGCTTTGATTTCCTAGAGTTTTGAGATCTTTCATCAGAAAAGACACAATAGATAAAAAACCCCCTTAGATAAACATATAGATATGTACAGCAAATGTGAAAGTGAACTTGGCTTGAGAAATAACACTGCAAGATAATCACAGGTCTTTGAAGAGTGAGATGCAGTATTCATTAGAAAACACTTGCTCTCTTGAATTCAATTGCTAATTGAATTTTTAAGACCTATTAACTTCTGATGGCAATTTTTTTTTGTTACCCTGCTTATTTCTACAGCTCTCTGAAGATATCCTGGATCTGTTCTGATGTTACAGAACAGCAACCCATTAGTTTCAAGTTGTATGGCAGCAAACCTCTACCAAACTGTCGGGGGTTTGTTGTGTTTTCTTTTTTTTTTTCCTCCCAGTTTTGGAAAATATCTAATTAGGTTACAAGTGCTGACAACACCCTTAACCACCTTCATCATGCCTTGTTCAAAGATGAGCAAATGCTTCACCTGTCATTTCAAATTTGGTTTTTATCCATGGGTTTCTGTGAGTGGGTTGGAATGCATAGTGTGATCATCTGAAATCAACTCCATTCATCCCATTAGCCTAATTTTCATGATCTCAGATACTCTGGCTAAAGTCTGTAGCTTCACAGATGAAACCAAACCAGAAAGAACAAGGAATATTCTACCTACAAACATCTCCCCAGCTCACCCCCCTGAAATTCAGATTTTATTCAAAATAGTGTGTGAATTTATCATACAGTAATTAAACATAGTGACTGAGGAGAGATGTTCCTCTTAATGTAATACAAGGAAAGGTACCTCAAAATTGATTTGGTTAATTATCATAATTATTAATTGCATTCTTCAGAAACAGATACACACAAACTATTTAATAAATTAAACAAATCAACGCTCTGAGGTAAAACAAGAAAACAAGTGCAAAATCAATTCAGTGATGATTAACCAGGCTGCATCACAGGTGAACTTTTCCATTTTAACGCCCATGTATTTAATTTAATGTGTAGTTTAAACACTTCCTAAATCACTGAGACATTAGGTTACAGACTCTGTAACTGGCCATATTATAGCAGAGCAGTTAGGGAATTTGCCACATTACTATAAGAGGCACGTTAACTTCGCAGCTAAACACTCTGCACTTTAATTTACATAAAACAGGTCTCAGCCTGTAAATTAGTACTAATTCAGACATCATCACTACACAGAACTGGTATCAGACTACCACTATTCCTTCCATGGGTCCATTAGGCTTCTAAAATACTTTTAAACCCCAGATTGCTAATCACATACTTTAAATCTAAACAGAGCCTTGTGCTGTCACTGTTGCAGATTTTCCCTGTGAGTTATTTGAAACGATTATATTTAAAATCAAATAAGAACAGAAGTATGAGTTGCTTTCTCCCCCTCTTGATGCTCTGTTTTGTCTGTATGCAGTCCTCTTTGTTAGGATAGAAAACATTAAGCAAACCTTGTTACAGGTAATCAGCAAAGAATTCAAGGCCTTTTTGCTATTCTGATGCCATCTCAGAGCATCTTCCCAGCAAGGTGGAACAACTCTGCTTGTGGCTCTCTGCACTTTCTCTCAAGGGCAGATGGGCTTAAGGAAACCCTCTTTCCCAAAAGCTGCTTCCTAACTGTGTATGGAGCAATGGGGTACATCAGACCCATGTGTTTTACCTTTTTGAGATTTTTCCAGTTTATTTCTGGCCTGGATTAGCTCAGTGACCCAGTTTATCACACTGTGGTACCTGATTCCCCTTTCTGCTAGCATTTTTAAAGTTCATCCTGAGGACCAGCGATGGAAGTTTCTCCTTGAACTCTCCCAGATCCCCACACACCTTCTTTTCTCTACAGCCACATTAAGCTTAGCAATAGTCAAAAGAAGTAAGGTCATGGGTATTCTTTGTAAAAATGCTCCTCTTGCTCCCTGGCCATTACCACCTTTGCCTGTGCCTGAAGCTGGCTCTGCCTTCACAAAAATTTTCTTATTTATTTCAGAGCTCTGGTAGCCCAAGCTGCATAGAAAATTAGTGCCTGGTGGTCCAGAAATAGCTAAACTAAGTGAACAATACAAAGGGCTTTAAAAGCACAGGTTAATCAAAGGAAAACAGGAAACTGTCATTAACTGGAGTAATATTAGCAGTGAATCCAAATGTTGCCAACACAGTTTTCAGAGAGAAAAATGCTATTTTCCACATGACAATAACTGTTTACCATGCAGATTGGTGTCTGACCTACTTCTCAGAAAAGAAAGTTAAATATCTGGGATTATTGGAAAGTAATGACTTTCTGCTTTCCACCTGCTGAATTGACTTTGAATTTCAGATTTGGCTTCAGTCTTTCTACACAGCTGTCAAATTACAGGTAAAACATGAACAGACTGGCTGGCTGCTTGTGTAAAAGGAGATGGATGAAAAGTTTGGCTGATATTTTCAGGAGTGACTAGTGGTAGTTTGCTACTTGACTTTTAGGAAGCAGACATTTCTTATGGGACAGGATTCTGAGGGCTGGTGCTTAGATTTTTCCAGACACACCAGCCTTTATACACAGCACATACAATCATTATCACTGACTGGTTATTAAGATCTCAGTCTTGGTGGATATTTCTTTATCATTCTTGATGGTATCCTGCTTCTCATTTCCATCTAGGCCTGAAAATCATTTGGAGTGTAATGAGCAAAATTAATTTTTGTGAGATTCTCAGATGTTAGTGAGCATTGTTTCATTTATATTGCACATTTCCATCCATGAATTTACCAAGCTCCATTTTAAAACAAGTTGGGTAGTATGCCCCCATACTCTTAATAGACTTTTCCAAAATATTACTGCTTTCAGCAATAGACCTTTTATAATATGAATTCCTCAAAACCCATAGATTCAAGGAGGGAGTCTGCCATCTGTTCCTGTGGTGTTCCACACACCACAATCTTTACCAACTGCTTGAACACCACTGGAATAAAGTTTAGTGCCATAGTTTGGTCCATTCCCTTTCAGATGCCAACAACTTTCACTGTGTTTCACCTGTTTGGGAAATTTCTTGCTGAAATATCTGCAGCCACCTGAGAAACAGACATTGGCTGATCAGTTTGAGATCATGGTCATGTTTTGAAAGGAGTTACTGTGGATTGTCCAGATTGAAAACTGCTGGCATTTGTGGTTTGGAGTGGATATGCTTGACCTGGGCAACGACAGGTACCTAAAAAATGAGTCCATTAATAAATAAACAAAGACAGCAGCTGACCCAAGCAGCAGCCCCCTCAGTCAGGCTGCTGGAGATATACAATGTGCTCCCCTGGTAATTGTCAGATCCACCCTGCATCTCTTATTCATGGGTTTCTGTGAGTGGGTTAGATTGAACACTGCAATCAATTGAAATCAACTCCATTCATTGCATTAGGCTAACTTTATGCTCTTAAAACCAATTTTAAACATACATCCCTGTGCAGGCACATTAAAAATGTCAGGCAGCCTGCCACGCCATGCTGACATTTGAAGACATCTGCAGAAAACCGTAGAGGAAATTTATATCCAGGGGTAAGATGGGTTTCCAGTTTCTGATAAAACTGTGTTGTCAGGGGAAGAGGAAAGGAGGGAGGGGTAAGGATCAAATTGAGTTTCAAGGATCAAACTGAGTTCAGGGCAGATGCTGGGGAGACAAAGATGTTTCGTTTGGCAGTAGGTGCACAGGACTGACAAGGAAACACAGAAACTCTTGTTTGCCTCTCAATTGGAGCATTGTTTATCCACGATGTGAGGGTGTGACCTTGCAGAGGGCTGTGAGCTGTGAGGCTCAACGCTGCTGCTCGTCAGCTCCTAACAGGGAACCGACCCCACGTCAGAAGAGCTGCACACAAATGAGACCACAGACTGCTGCACATGACTGAAATCAAGAATGAGACCAAAGGAATTCAGTAAAACACAGAATGTTTTACGAGCCTGAAAGGGGTCAGTGCGTTACCGTCCGAACCCCGACACAATTGTTCTGCCGGCCAAAGAGGTGACGGCAAAGAACAAATTAACACTGTTCTGCCAGGAGTATTTGTGACATCATTCATCATTTCATGTTGTTTTTAAACAAATGCAGGGCCAATGTCAGCGTTATTGCTAAACCAAACTCAGAAAATTGCTAAAAGCAACCCATTCCCACAGAAATACAGAGAAATACTGTTCTCCTGTTTCCACCAGCAGCAGATTGGGATTTTCAGTAGGTATATTATATGATTGGATCTGAAAGATTACAATAACTACCTTGTACTTAGAACAGGGAACAACTTTCTGTTGGCAAGGTTTAACATTCCGATGACCACACTCCTTGTCTAGAAAAGAACTTTTAAAAATCAATGAAGTGTTTTTGGAAGCAATTACATAGAAAAAGGAGCTACAAATTGTGAGAGATTTGAGAACTGCTAGAAGTTGTGCTAATAATCAGAACTTCCAATTTCCTTGTCTTTCTAAGGGCAGCTTGAGAAATAGATACAGGAATAAGCTGGAGATTGACCGTGAAAAATATGCAACTGGATTTTTTCTCATATCAATATTTTGTATAACAAGGAGATAAGGAATAAAGATGATGTAGGTAACACAAAGCTCACACAAATCTCAATATATTAACATTCCTAAAGTCAGATTGGAAAGTGTTTTTACAGAGGGGCACTCTCTGCATGGATCTGGGTGTCAGGCCATCCCAAAGTCTTTATTTTGAAAAGCGTCTGGATACAATTTCCAGAAGTTAAAATCCTGCTAGACACGAGGCCTGATATTCTCCCCGTGTTCAAACATATTGAAAGGTTAATAAATTTTTTTGAATTACCACAAATAATCTTCAAATGAATAGAAATTAGAATAAAGAAGAAAAAAAGCTCCAAGAGAAATGAGATCCATGGAAATTCATGAACTAATGTAAAGGGATTTTCTTCTTGCAAATGAGCATATATAATACAAACATATCCTAAGAATATTAATGAATAAAATATGCACTCTAGCAATATCTATCTTTTCTACGTGATGCAATGATCCCTATGGACAATAACAAACCTTTAGCATTTTGAAGGAAATTGGAACAATAGCTCTGGAGTTTGCAGAATGCATTTTAGGAGAAAAAGCAGTTTCAAATACAAAAAGAGCCCACAGCACAGCTACTTTGTTGGTGTGCAGGAACTGAGTGGAACTTCCACTCTGACAGCCTTCATTTCCTCAACACCATCCCTAACACGAAATCTGAGGGGAAGAAGGACATGCTGGTCTCTGAGTCCCACCTATAGTCTCTGTGAGCTGAACAGGATTTCCTGAGCCTAACACAAACCTCTACCAGGCAACAAAGCACGCCAGCTCTTCTTCCAAAACAGTGTTGGGCTTATTCCACATGCTTTGGCTGAGGAAGACTGAAGGTGAATTCCCACTCTGAAGTCCCTAACCCTCAAAAGAAAGAGCTTGGAGATACAGCTCTGTCCTGAACCAAGTCTTCATCCTTACTCTCCCTTCTAAGCAAGGCTGCAGTGATGCCAACCCTAACCATAACTGACCCAGCTGAAAACTGATCCTTTCCACCTCCAGAGGGGCACCAGCTCTGAGCTCTGCCTGACACTGGTGCAATGTTCACTCTGGAGACTCAGATTTTCCTGCTTCTTTTGTATATCCCAGCCCTTTTTCACTAACTAAATGAACTGGGTATTTTACCCACAAGAGACAGACACAGCCAAACTATTTGACAGAATCAAGACCTTTACAGTTTAATTAGAAAATGCATGTTTCCTATTCAAAGTGGAAATATAAGTCTGTAAATTGGGAATACGTGAAATTTTAAAGGAAAGGATAAGGTAGGAGTTGATGGTAAATGTGAAGCTGTAATTAAATTTTAAAATATAACAATCTTGCTAAGGAGCAATAGTGAAAGTATATGAGAAAAACAAGTGTTAGAGGAGAAGGAATTCAGTATTATGCTGTGTGTAAAGTCATGGAACAATAGTTTTGTTTGACAAGTTCTTCTCTTTTTTTTTTTTCAAAGAAAAGTCATCCTTGAAGTCTCTACGTCTCTGTCCCAAACTTGTTCCCTTGGTTTCCTCAGATTGCAGCAGATTCTAGTACATGGAAAGGAGACATATAAACAGCACAATTTTAATTTCCCCAAGCTTTCATAAGGTCAGAAGGGTCTGGGTTGCTTTGCATGGGGACAGTGCCCAGGGAGCATGAATTCATTGTCCTTGGGAAATGAAGGTGCTGCTCAGGGCAGACTCTGACAGGGACATTTGGTCTCACGCTGTGCCTCGAATTGCAAAGTGGGTTTCCAGTTCCAGATAAGTCTCCACTCATTCAATCTACAGCATCATCACATCAACAGCTGGAATTATACCTAATGCAGGGGCCTGACCTGAAGGATCAGGGCTGAGGGCTTTAGACTGACTTTATGCACATCAGCTGCAGCTCCTCATCGTTAATCCCCAGTTATTATCACAAACAGGTGAAGGGTTTCATCATCCTAACAAAAATGGAGCTTTGAATGTTTAAATGAATATTCACACACAAGGCCTTTGTGTGATTGAACTGTTAATTGTTTAAAAGCAAGAATCAGCACGGTTTTGCAGATGGAGAAACTAAGAGAGAAAGTAACTTCTCTGAGGCAACACAGAAGGTCAAAAGAGGAAGAGAAAAAGGAGTAAAATGCAGAAACTGAAGGCTCTCATTCAGACCATTAACAAGTTGAACCTCTTTAAGCAGTCCAAATCCATTTGCATGTAGCTGCTGCATTTAAAAACAGAGAGAAAACCCAACTAGATACAAATCAGGATGGTTTCACCATGAAAGCCTAAGAAATCTCCAGGCACCGAGTAAGTGACTTGTTACAAGTGTACCACAAATGCACAACTGTTTCTTCCAGAAATTTGAGGAAATTGGTTATAACATGCATAAGGAATGAGTTTTTAAAAGTAAACATGCGAAAACAAATTATCCTTTTGTGTAATTTCCCTGATTACAGCTTCTCAGCATCAGAGAAAAATTGCTTCATGCCTGAAGAAGACAAGGTTTCTAGATTATATTCTGGTTTTACCTTGTGAAGTAGCTTGTAGCCTGGAGATCTGAGTCCTGAGGACGGAGGTTATCATACACATATTTCAGATCCCGGATGCTGTTTAGCTCGGGCAATCCTGCATGCAGCATCTAAAAGTAAAGAAATATTAGATCATTAGTCCACTGTTCTGTTGAAAAGAAATGTAAATGAAATGGGCCTAAGTGAGAGAAGAAAGGTTTTGCACCAAAACATCTTGTAAAACAGTTTTGCTGATCTGAAAAGTGGTTCTGATGCTAGAGCAATGCCTGGAATAATAAAGTGAATATATTGCATTGTAAACCTTCACACTGAGGCACCTGAAAGAGGCATGGGTCAGAATCAATGATCCGTTTCAGTTATTTATTTTCTCTTCAGATACCATAACCTCAAGGTGTGCACTGCTAAGCCTCCTTCAGAGCCTTCTAATGGTGATAAAGGGAAGGTGACCAAATTCAGCCACCTGAACAATAGTAACCACATTTCTGTTGTGCTCTCAGTGTTGTCTTAGCCCTAATTCAATTTATCGCAACATCACCCTCTCATTTGTAACTCCGGGTTCCACCACCACTGCTCCGGACTCCTCCTGCCAAGGGATCACAGATTCACTCCCTTTTCAGTCAGAGGAGGAGAAAAGCTTCTTCAGACACGGATTCATGGCAGGAGCCCTGAGGTGGGCAGTGAGAACTGCCCTCTGGAGAGGGTATCACCCTCCATCGAGGAGGGACAGAACTGTTCTACTTTGTCGACCAGATTAGATTCAAAAAACAAATAATGCCAATATTCCCCTTGCAAAGTAAAAACTTGAGGAGATCAAACAGCTGAATGTGTCCAATTGCTCTTACAGCTCTCTCCAGGCATTTTCAAATGTCAACAACAACAACAATAAAATTTACTCACTTCAAAACCTACTGATTTTTCCTCAACAATCACAGCAAGTTGGGAGTGATGCTTTTTTTGTGTGTAATGCAGAAAAACATCACTCCTTCACTTTGCTCAGAAGGAAATGTATCTGGAATTGCAGTCACTGCTGTGTATTCTTCATTGATATTTATGTCTGGTTCAGACAGATAGACCCACTGAGTTTTTCAAGTAACAGCAAAGAAAAAAGGAAGCACTGATTTTATTTTAAGTTTATTCCTTCAAACATTCTCAATATTTGTACTTTTTCTTTCTGGCATTAGGAGGAAAATCTTGCTCAGCTCCAGTCTAAGCTACCCCAGGACAGTTAGATTGCTGTCTTCACAGAGTTTTGGCTGGCAAGGAACAGAGAGGCAGAAAGCTCAGTGAGGTGAATTAAAGTGAATTGACAGCAGGGACAATAACAATATTCAACACTGAAGGACACACAGTGCTATTTATCAATACACCTTCAACCCATTTATAAAAGATAACAGCTCCTGCCCCCTTTAAATTAAAAAAAAAAAAAATAAAAAGGATTGTTGCATAGGAATATTAAGCTCCTTGCCCTTCACCAGAAAAGGGAATGATCCCAGATATAAACATAATCTGAATGATCTCTAATGCAAATCAAAGCCAGGATTTTTTTTTTTTAAGTTATCTGCTTTGTCAAAGGTGGAAAACCATTTGCTGAAGCAAAGAAAAAAAAAAAAAAAGAGAAAAAAGCCTTTATCTGGCTGCAGGGGGGTCCTAGAGCCTTGTTATCCTCCTTCTGCTCCACACAGCACATTTTTCATGTTCCTAGTCCCCCCGTGGAGGAGCCATCTCAACACCGTGGCTAATGATACTGGGTGCTAATTAGACAAGACATAGAACAACTGTTTGGGAAACAACTCCAGGTCTCATCAGGCAACTCAAATGTCCCTTGGATGCCCAAGTTCAGGTGCCTGCATTGTTCCTGTTGTTTGGCCACACGGACAGCTTGACCCTCCCCACTTGTCTCTCCCAGGGCTTCTGGCTCACTGAGCAGAGCTGCCTGCGCTGTCCTCGGGCCTGGATTCAGAGCTGACCCGTGGTGCTCAGCACACCATCCCACCAAAAGGGATAGTCCTGGCATTCCCACTGCTCAGACCTGCACAATGGGGGCATTTCCTGATCCTCTTTCCCCAAAAGGTGTTTCTGAGTTGAGAAGGGTAAGCTGTTGAGCTGACCTGCTTCCGATCACAGCGGAGGCAAGTGGATAAATTACTTGCTCTCCAGTGTCATCTCTGAGTCCCTTTTAACAATTTTCTATATGAAAAAAGTCTTTATAACATAATGGAGTTTGCATTTCTTCAAACAAGTCAGAAGGTGTTTGTGTCCTGCCATCAGCCTCTTTATAAGAGTTCACATCAAATCTTTAATGAGAGCAAAGCTGATGAGCTACAGGCGTTTACACAGCTGAACTCTGCCAGCAGACTCTTGGGTCTCCCACAGATGCTTCTGCTTTTGAAAGGGATGGAAACTTCATGGATTATTTCTTACTCCCAGTAGCAAATGTCAGCTTTAGAAACATGCTGCTCACCACCAAGAAATAACATTAATTCCCAAACCGGGCCAAAAATCCCTCAATTTGTTCATAATCATGTTTGCTAGAAACCACTGATTGTCGCTGATCACCAAGGGTACAGTTTACTGTTCTGTGAAGTACTCTGTTTTTAAGAAACAGCCTTATTGTTAATGTTTTTTTGAACCATGTTTTACAAATAGCATCTGAGAAAACAGAATGTGGGAGCAGAATTAAAGATTAATGATACAGATTTCCGAACAGTGAGAGAAATCTCAGACTGCCACTGATACAAATAAGCAGTGGTTAGTTAATCTTATCCCTCCATGATGACATATGAAATTCTGTATGGAAATGAATTCAAAGTGGAAGTTCACAGTCTATTTATTCTTTCCAGAAATGACCCATGGAACTGAAACACTTTGATGTTTGCAGTTTCTGACCAACTCCCCACTCCAAGTGCAGAAACAGACTCACCTTTACAAACATTATTGGCAAAATCAAGGTGTTCCCAAGCTGGTCTTGTTTGTTTAATTCCTTTTTGCTAAGAAGAGCTTGTTGGTGGGGTGTGAGTGTGCTGCCAGTCATTTTTCAATTATGAAGTGCAACACAACTGACTGAGCTGCAGCCCACTGACAAATATTAAGACATATCTGGATGCTGACTTTTAGCTCAGCTCTATTACCTCTGCTACAAGATCAGCAGAAACAAAAGATGCAGCATGTCCTGAATACAGACAAACCCAAACTGTGGCCAGGCAGAGAGAGCTATTTCAGAGCTCCTGCTAGGAGCATTTTCCTAACACACTCCCTCTATTATCCCAGAGGAAGATAACATCATTATCTCTGCTGCTTGCAGAAAGAGGGACTGCCCTGGGGACAAGGAGATGGACATGAGATGGGGCTTTATTTGCACCACACAGGTTTAGGCAACCTGTTCCGAAATGCAGGGATTACTGCAGTGGGTGGGAGAACTGGGGTGCTCCTGAGCTTTCTACAGCTCTTTAACCTGGACAGGATCTCCTACAACTGCACTCTGCACTGCTTCCACCGCGAAATTGTGCTTTATGATGGGAATGCAGTTTTGTTGCACCTTTGTGACTACTAAGCAGCAAGTTCAAGAGATCTGGAGCAATCCTTCCTGCTCCATATTAGGGAATCTCTCAGTGAATCACTGCATGGACAAGATGGAAGAGGCAAGATGAGAGGTTCCTTCCATTTCTTTCACCCTCCCCCGCTGCATAAGTTGGAGATGATAAAGTAGTGATTACAGAGCAACGTTTTGGCTGTACCCCAATCTCAGCAGGAGTATTGTTTATAAGGCCATGTAGACTTTTTCATGCACAGACCACTCCCCTAGGTCATGGGGCCCTGCACATAAATTTTGGATTGATATCTTAGCCAAGCATCTTAGCAAATATTAGTTAATGTAACATTCTCGTTGTACCCATGAAGGGAAAAATCATTAACCTCTCACACACAAATAAATAGAGGCATAAATCAGATATGGAATTTGCCACAGCACATGAATCAGTAGGAACACTAAAGGATAAAAACTCCTGGAGGTCTTAAAACTTTATACAAAAGAATTTTTAAACCTGTGTCAGTATGGGCAGTGCTCTTTCTTTTCTGTGTTTGCCATCCTAAGAAGGGACTGTGGAAATGTGCAACCCCCCCACTTTAAAGGCATTGTCATAGTGCAGTGCTGCTGAATTCTGTATCACCCACCCTGTGAAATATTGAGATTACTTTGTCTTGTAAACATGAACAGGAATGGTAAATGAAGACCTAGAAAAAGGGCTGACTGAAATTCCTGAATGCAAAACTTTCACCCAGCTTCTTTTGCAGTTTTCTTCTATTTTGTAAAAAATAATGGAAAAAAACACCAAGCAGCTTAGTTTTCCTTTTCTCATAAATTAGTACTGAAAGTGGACAGTTTCTTTGCACAGGAAGGGCAGCACTAACATCATCAGCTGTGCACCTGACAACTCTTCAAATCATAGTGCTACTGGAGGCGGCAGAGAAGTGGTAAAAGGGAAGAGAACCCCAGAGGAAATTGATTTTTGGTTTCATCCTCGAGCTTCTTACCATCTCTAGCAGGTTCAGGAGTAGCTGGCTGTGTTTCCTGACTATATTATAAGCTCGACAACAAAGCTCCACAAACTCCTGAAAACGCTGTGGGTTTTTCCCACCCTCTGTTATGAAATACTCCATCTCTGATGTGAAGATGAAGGGAGCTCGGTCCCTGGAAAAAAAAACAATTACATGAGAAATTTCACTGAAAATAGCTAATCATGTAAGACAGTTAATATTTGTAACTCATTATTCACATTTGTGTTTTTCAGTATTGTCTTCCTCATTATTTCATCTCTCCCTCTCTCAGTGTGGAAATCTCTATTGCTCTGTCTGGTGTCACTGACTAATTGGGACAGACACAGGTTTTACAGAAAGAGTTTCCTAGTGAGAAATCCAACAACTGAACTACTGTTTTCTTCTGGCTCTTCTTTGCTTTTCTTTTTAAACCCCCATTGCTTTAATTTCTTGACTCCAGCCTGAAAGTGAATCTGGAAACGAGTTCTCTCTTGGTATTTAAATATTTAAAAGTTGTTCTCAAAGAGGGTGGATTATAAATATCGGCTCCCTACCAGGCAAGAAGGGAATTTAAGAAAAAACCCTACACCTCCACAATCCAACAATAACAACAAAACCCCAAGGTATGATGCTATCATTAAATATACACCATCCTGAAGAGATGTTTCTGACTCAGGCTAAAACAGAATATAAATACATTGCCTTGTTTTCTCTATAGTTACTCTGTGCTCCCCCTTGGGTAAATGAGGTGCAGAATCTGACAACATGGGTTGCCTTTTTCCCTTCTCACTAGCACAGTTTGTGGCTGAGCCATGATATTGCAGAAGAAAACAGATTAGCCAGGCTTCTCCTAACAATCCTATCATTCAATAGTTTCAGAAAGGCCTGATAAACTGCATCCTCACACAGAAAAACCTATTGCAGTGATTTACTCATCACAACTGTGTACACAGAGCCATGTAAACAGATTAGAGGGCTCTATTCCAAGGCAATATACACTGTGTGTTAACCCTTAATTGGAAATAAATTTAAATAAACTCAATGTTCTCTGTAAGTTCAAATGCAGAAACAAATTTTAGGAAGTTTATTTCTTGCTAAAACCTCAGACACGAGCTGAGTCAACCCATTGCTTCCTGGTGCATTCATAAATGAGACAAAAGAGCTTTCCTGGGAATTTTCCTCATCTTCCCATAAAAGTGCCTGCCTTACATTACTGCAGAAAGAAAAACAAGTTGTCATGAGATTGTAGGCTACAGCTGGAAGTTTAAGCCACAGCAAATGCTCAGGTGGCCTTCCCACTTTTATGTTTGGAAACGCTTCCATGGCAGCTAACTTTGAATCCAGACCTCTCATGGTTGTCATTCACCTCCAAGCAGTCCAGGCCATTAGGGTGGGGTTTTAAAAAATATATATTATTCCATTTCAGCAAGGTAGTAGTAGGCATGATGAAGGTCCTCAATAGTAATTCTTTCCCTCCACATTTTTCTGTGTGAGGCAAGATGGGAGTTCACAGTGTGAGGGTTATATTAAAGTGTGACTGTTACACAGTTATTGTGTAGTTTTGTGCTATAGATCTCAAAGAATTACAAACCTGTGTCTTCTACTGATTTCTGAGCGTTCAGGTTTTCCCAGAACCTTCTTTCACTCATTCATTCATTTGTCCTTCAGCTTATTTTTTATCAGTGGTATTTAAAATAGACATTAAGTATTCAATAAACTGATACAATTAGAATAATGAAATTCAATTTATTGAAGCCCATAGGAAAGAGAGAGAGATAGAGAAAATTACCAACGTTAACATCTTGATGTATGTGTGGACAGAAGGCCAATCTAAATCCAGATCTGAAAGCACTTTAACATCTCAAGAATGTCTTAACCCCAAATTTGTTCTTGGGCCAAAATATTCCGAGTCAAAACTACTGCTGCAAACACGATGCATTTTGCTCAGAATTCTTATTTGATTTTTGATGTCCAGCTGCATCAAGAGACACAATTGCACTATGAAAACACAGCCCTTTCTGAGCTAGTCCAAGTCTCCCACACTGAGCTACTTGAGCTGAAAATAGATACTGCAATCAGAAATTACTTTACTGGAAGAAATATGGTGTTTAACATTGCTGGGTTGGGCTGTGGGCCAGCTTCCCCATAATGTAATGACTGCAACATTAGTCAATTCTCTTACTGTTGTAGCTAAAGGATCTATGAGAACACACAACTGATATCTCAGTATTTACATTATTTATAGAATAATTTTACTTGTAAGATGACTGAAAGCATTTTTACAGGGTTCTTAAATTTCTCAGTATCTTTTTTGAATATGTTCTAGGGCATTAGGCCAGTCCTCCCTTGTCAACCTGCAAAATATGGTGTAGGAATTTGATTTCTCCAGTTCTGCTTAAGGTCTTTTGTTATCAGAGCCTCTCCCACGAGGGAAGCCCTGCAAGCCCTGGATGCTGAAGCTCCAGTAAATAAGCTGGCTCTTCACAAAGGGAACACTTTGCAATGTAAATTTAAAAAAAATATAAAAAAAAAACCTCAGATAAAGCCAACTTAGAATATGGGAAACAAAACCCACTAGAAGGAACAATACAGTCATTTCTCACAATAGCATTATAAAATAAAGTTTCAGTGGAAGGAGACACTTACTCACTGAACAGAACATAAAGGATTCTGAAAAACCAGTTGACAGGGTGAATACCTGTGCACAGATGCAAAATGTTCCTCGCTGCTTTCACAAACTCCTTTGGAAAATAAGAACGTAGAAGGGAAAATTCTCCAGCAAAATTACAAACAGCCAAGTCCAGGCACCGTCCATCATGGTGGCAAAATTTACATCAGCAAACAACAGAGGCTGGTTTAGCCTCCAGAAGGAGAAAAGCAATGGGTGCCCTGTTGTTGCATGCACCACACCCCCTGCAAATGACCCTCACCCTGGGGCACAGGCTGAATTTCTGTGTTTAAACCAGGACACCTCTGACTGGCAGCCTTCTCCAGGGCAGAGAGCCACCATCCCACTCCATGCTGGCATCTATTCAGAGCATGAGCAATGCATCCAAAGGCCTGGTACCAACAGCTTTCATTTGGACCTGTATCTATCACATGGCTGGCTCACATGAACTTATCTAGAAGTCCCAAACATTAAGTACTTCTTACCCCAAAACACCCTTAAGATCACAGCCAAGGCCTATAATACTTTATAGGCATGAGATGTTTGATGACCAATGATTGTGTCACAGCCAATGGGACAGGAGCCCCCCTGGCCTAAAATCTGTATTGATACAACCTGCTGCCTCCATCAAACTGAAGAAATGCCTGGGATCTGTTTAGAAAAACTGGTATGATGAAGTACTTTCAAGTAAAAGCCTTTTACCATATCTCTGTAGACCAACAGCCTTTATTTTTTGTTATTTATGGTGTGCTAAAGAAATGTGGAATTGAAGCATTGTTGAATGACCTCTCTTGTGTAATTATGATGTCTGGTACCATTATTTTTAGAAAAGAAAAGCCTCACTGAGAGAACTAGTGTGGCTTGAGATTGATCAAAGATGTACAGCCAATAAACCTCCCAAAATCATTAAAGCTACCTTATCACAGCTTGCCTACTCTTTTCTTTCCTTTTTTCTTTTTTCCCCACTAAAGCCCTAGATGAGATTAATGAACCCTTTGGTTTTATAGCAGAAATCGGTCAAAAAGGCAATACTGCTGTTTATGACAGTCTGATTGCAGTCCTGGACTTTAAAATCTTATACTTTACTATGGCTGTGACAAAAGAGTTTACTCAAGCCATTCAGTGAGAAGCAAGGCTACTTTATGGGGGTTTCATTTTTTTTTTTTTCTTTTAGAGATTTAAGATTTTCATGGGAATGTGTCTTGCAGTTCCTCTGGAGATTACGAATGTTTAGATGATAAATCATGAGAGGGAAGTAAGAAAGGAAACCTCAAGCAAATGAAGAGATCATCATGCAAAAATAAACTTGGTCTGGAGTGATGGGAACATCCACTGGGATTCACTGTGGGCTGGAATTATGCTGCATTCCTAGAAAACCAGTAAGAGCATCAGGATTTGTTATGAAACACTAGATATAAACTGATTAACAAAGCCTGTAAGGTCAACAATGGTTTCAGCTTTTTCTACTCTGAATCTCACGGTACAGAACATTTCAGAATGATACACTGACTTCTTTTCAAATTAAGTAAGAATACCATATGAGATAACCAGCAACAAACGACCTTTGCTCTGATGCAATCTAAACTTCCCAATAGTGCACTTAGGGAAAAGTCCAAGCCACACACGTTAATGCAATGAGATCAAATCTGTTGTACTCCAAGTTTTCGTATGGACAGCGTGTGAGAAAACACACACAACTCTTTGCAATTTAAAAATCAGCTGCTCGACAGCAAAAAGCCCCTTACATTTCCTGACTGCTTTAAAACCATTTTGGCTGAGTCAAGAGTGACTGATAATATTCAGCATGACTACGTGGAATTTAGATGTATCCAATAAAATAGGAAAAGCTTTTAGTGAGTGCTTGACTGCTGACATCCTTTGCAGCAAAAGCCAAAAGCTTGTTGAAGAACATGAAATAAATGAACATGAGTGCCTATTTCTCTAAAGCCAAGTGAAAATATTTAATCACAGTAATCATATATATTTGCAGACAGTAAAAACCCATAAGCAATGGCACTCCTGTTATATATGAAATAATGGAACAGGGAACAACCACACAACACAATTCATCTCCAGCAGACATGAAATATGCCTGGACCACAAGACATACTCCATTTTCTTCTTATCAGGACAGGATCATAAACACAGTTCTGGGATTCTTATTTAGCCTATACTCAAAGATTTTTATGATAGAGTTCTTCTCCAACCTCCCTGTCAAATGTCTGTTCTAGGATGTCCCCTCACAGCATTTTTTTTCCCTAATGCCTAATCTAACTCTTGCTATGCTTTCATCTTATTAATTCTTCCTGCTTCCAAAGGGAAAATGAAGATCCCATCTTCTTCACAGCAGCCTCTAAAGTATTTGCAGACTATTACTATATCTTTCCTCAATCTTCTGTAGACAACTGCTTCCACCTTTTCTCACATGTCTTGCATTTCAGATGTCCAATGATTTTTAATTGCCTTTTTCTGGACTCCCTGTAATTTCTCTGGGCTCCTTACCTCTGTCTTTTTAAAAGTAAAATGTTAAAAATATTCCAGGTGAAGTTTTCCCGATGCAAAGTGAAACAAAAGGATTACTTCAAATTTCAAGTTTTTCTATCCAATACCTTACCATCAACTCATATTTGGCAGTGGTAAAACTCCCATACCCCTTTCTAAAAAACTGCTAATCTGAACTTTCACCACAACCAAAACCATGTACAAAGGGCCTTTACCAAAAAAATGAACAAACACATTCTCTAGCCCATCCTACTGGTTACTAATGAAAATACTGAAAGATGCCATATATAAAGATGTTCCACTTAGTATTTATTAGTTCATACTCTGCCAAAACTTGAAAGATTTCAGTAAACTGGAGTGAGTCAGCAGTGCCACAGTGATGTTGGTGGCACTTGCCTGTGAGGAGAGGCTTAGGAACGTGGGCTTGTTGACCCAGGAGATGGAAGGTTTTCAAGAGGCCAAAGGGGATTTTCTTGTACCTGCAGGAGGCTCTAAAACAGATGGATCCAGACAAGAATAAGGGAGAAAACTGAAACAGATGGAGTTCTGACTTGCCATAAGAAAAAAAAAACAAAAAAAACCAAAAAAAAACCAAAACAAAAACTCCTCACTATGAGAAAAAGTAAATATTGAAACAGGTTGCCTTGGAAGATTATCCTGGGAGGTTTTAAGATTTAGCTGGACACAGCCTTGGGTAAACTGGTCTGAATTTAGTTCTGACCTCATTCCCATAACTGAAAAACATTTCTGAATGCCCTGAGCATCCTTGGCTCAAGTAAACTACATGTCCTGGACATTCAAAACTTGCATCTGATATTTTTTACCTCCATTCTTCAACTGAATGACCAGGCCTATACCAGGTAACATGGTTTTTACTCTAAATTGTGCCATTTCTGCTCCTGTTTGAGATATCTACTGCAAGAAAAGACTTCAAACTACAAATCTGAAGTCTCATTTCTGATTGCAGTTTTACCCACAGTATTTTTTATATTAACATCTACCTTTAGAGGCAGAAACATTGAGCTAGAAAGATGCTCCTGAATTCCTTAGGTAGATGAGGAGAGTTCTTAAACTATTAAACTAAACATTCATTAAGTTAGTTCTTTTATGTATATCAAGTTTGCTTATATTATTTTTTTACTATCACAGCCACAATGTTAGCTCTTCAGTGAAACCACTGTGTTGAACACACCCACTATTTTGATCAGCCATAAAAGAAGCATTTCACACACTGGACTGTCCTATTCTGAAAGATTTTTGTGTTCCTGTCAGTAATTGAATTGGTTGCATCGAGATTTAATCATGTTTAATGGATATAGTGGAAAACAAGCTATATTTCTCTCCTAAACTAAGGGCTCTGATTCATCATTCTGTTAACATCGAGTTTCCCCCTGTAAGCTGAGTCAGAGCAGCTACCCATTTGTGCCCCTTCACCTGCACAAAGTGCAAGGGAATGTGACTTAACTAAAATCCCTTTTCCTGTGGGCCAATTGATGCTTGTGAGTGGGTAAATCATGGAGATTTGATCACACCTGGTCCCTCAGGATTACTGTGCTGACAGTGCAGGTACCAGGGCTGTTGACTGTCTCAGCTGAGCTCAGACACAGTTACAGCTCCTAGAACAGACCCAGTATTTGCAGTGTGCTGCCACAGGGAATCAGCTGGAAGCCTCTCATGGAACAAGGTGATGCCTTGGGTTTTAGCTTTTATATTTTTCAAATCCTGTATTACTTAGTGTAAAACTCTGAAGTGTTTTACAGCCTGCTAGCTGCTGTTCTCTCATGCTAAGATAGACGTAACAAAGCCTCTCTAGGTTTGCTCTCCAAGGACATCCAGACTGTCCTGGGCCCAAAATGTGTAAACCAACATCTTGGAGAAGGGGGGCTGAGCTTAGAGAACTTACATCATTAGCTAAAGTTTTAATTGGAGAATTTATGCTGATATGCAAATGGACCAAACCTATAAAAGTGTGAAGAATTTGTGACTTGTCGTCCATCTCGGTCCATTTTGACAGCGGTCTCTGGCTCCCCAGGGTGGACCTTTGAAGGCCCTTCAAATAAATATCACCTTTATTCCCTTATTCCTGTCTAGTCTCTGTTTCCAGGTAGCCACTTCAGGCACCAAAGGAACTTGGCAGGACTCATAATGGGAACACAGAAACTGGCTGGAGGCACCTCTGGGTGGATTTCACTCTGGCTGCAGTGCCCAGCCTCTGCTGTTATCCCTAGTTCTGCTGCAGCCTGAGCACAGAATTTATTCCCTCATGTCACAGAATTCCAACCATTCCGTGCAGTTAGCTGATGGTGTACTTTGAAAGATTCCTAAGAAGATCCTCCCTGAAAGAAGATCTGCTCTGCTTTAGGAACCTACTTGTCTTGAGTGGTTTCAGACATCACCCTGTGGCAAGCACTGACTGGTGAGGAAGCACCCCCTTGCCCAGCTAAGGCCCCTTCTGAGCTGAGCTGGGTCTGCACTCAGTCACCAGCCATCAGACTGCAAAACAACACCGAGGGGGACTTAAATCCTTTCTACACTTCACATTCAACACCCATGTTTGACAGTGCTCAGTGCAGCATTCCTGATGCCTCACACCGTTTTCTAAGACTATCAACTTTTCTGTGTTAGAGTTTATTACCAGCCCTATTGATAAACCACTTTAGAGTTAATTCACAAGGAGATTGGAGCAATTCCTCTTGTTAACAGAGATTGTTGGACAATTGCTTTTTGTGTCCTGACTGACCCTCAGCAGTGAAAAAGATTTTAAAACTGAGACCTAAAATGTGCCTTAAAAGAAACAGAACAAGTAGGGCTATATGCCCTACCCATGGAATATTCAGCTAACAGGTCTTTTCAGTATGAGATGGATATTTAGAAAACACAGTAATAGATGGTTGCAGGGCATTTGTATATCACCAGGCAAAATAGAGAAATAAGCTGGTGATGAAGAAATTGAATTGCAAAGAAATTCCTTGGGGCAGGGGATGAAATCCTACACGAATTAAATATATCAGTATGCTTTCCAGTTAAGGATGAAGGACAAAGGCTTAGTGTGCAGAACAAGCAAAAAAAAAAAAAAAAGAAAAAAATAGAAGAGCAGGAAACAGAGATTAATTTGAAAGTGCTTGATGTATACTTGACTGTGTATGAGAACAGCTTCCTCTGAATATAAATGTACGTTTGAGTGTGTGTGAGAACAGCTCCCTCACACATGAAAAAGTGTGTACAGAAAGCTTTCAGAGAAAGGGTTGATACAATACAATGATTCTGATGGGAGCAGGGAAGGGAAAATACACATCTCTATAAAGAGTTACACTTTGAAAAGGATAAGAAATGAAACCAAAATCAAATGGACAGTGACCATGATGTCTTTTCCCCCTTTTATCTCTGTTTTATTGTTAAACTTCCCATCTCTAGGGCCATATCCTACAAAAAAATCACAGGGTTACTAATGGAATGAGAAGGAGGGAAGAGGGGAGAGGAGGGGAATTTGATAGAAAATCACTTAAATACCTCATGTGCAGCCTATCTCCCAAAGCAGAGGGAATTCTGCTGATAGCTCTGGAAGCATCAAGCAAATTCTCCAGCCTACATGATTATTAACAGGAATACAAGATAACTCCTTCAAGGAGGTGAAGACAGGAAAGCAGTTTATGCCACCCTTGGAGTGAAGGAAAACCCAAGGATGCTGAGAGTAGCAGCAGACAAGAGCTGGGTTCCAGGAAACTCAGCTCAGCAGAAGAACAAGGCTCTTGCATGAACAGAGCTGGACATGGTCAAACCCACACAGACACTGTACAGGAAAAACAGTGCCTCCCTTAACTGTCTGAGTACTTGGAAAAGGATACCTCCCAAAAAAACTGAAGATGCAAAGTGGACAGCGAACATAATTTACTCTGATTTCAAAGAGTTTTAGTTGAATTCCCTCCACAAGAGGTGATTACTGCAAAAAACCAAAAAAACCCAACCAAACAAAAAACCCCCAAAAAACAAAACAAACCAACCAACCAACCAAACAAACAAACAAAAAACCAACAAGCCAAAAAAACCCACCAAAAACCAAAAACCAAACAAAAAAAAAACCATGGAAAAGGGCAAACTATGATCCAGGCTCAATAATTAGAGAAAGCACCAGGCCAGCAAGAATAAACCCCTGCTCCTCAGGGCAAAGAGAGCAGAAGTACATCTGAACCCCCTGACTGCAGTTTGTGCTGTTCCTATGTCCTCAGACTCAGCCTGGGCTTTTGCTGTTCAATCTGGGGCAACTAGAGGCACCTGACTTTCAAAAGTGATGGACTTCTTGCCTGATAAATTCAAGCCCCTTTAGGTCCTGTCACCTTAGAGATGAAGCTCCATCACCTACAGGTCTTTATGCACATTTCCCCTTTCATTCTTTATGTGTGTGACAGTCTTTAAACATCTGTATAATCTTATTAAGATTATTTGGGCTACTAAGGTGCTTTAAGTCACGAAATTAAGTCTTTCCAGGGTTTCAGTCAGAGATTTTTGGAGGGTGGCATACAAGAAGTGCTGAAAGTGAAGAGTGGAAAAGAATTAGGAGTTACCATTTCACAGAAAGTAATAAACCCAGACACATCATGGCAGAAAAATAAATATAAACTGCAGAGAATGAATTCATAATGAGACATACTGAAAATTCCCACTGAAATCTTTCAACATCTAATACAGGCTGGTACAAGTTTTTATGCAGAAATTTAGAAAATGAAAAGTGATTATACTCTAAAGTTTTTCCTTTCAAGTTTTAGACTCTATATGAGTACTCTAAATAAAATTTTAAAAGGGTAAAAAGAAAAGAGTAAAGTGTGTTATTCTCAAATTCTTCCTTCTTCCCCATTTTTCTTCTTTTTTTTTTTTTTTTTTAAAAGAACAAATGTAGGCACAATACAGTCAAAAAATGCAGCTACAACTTATTTTTTCATGTCCATATGCCAACATCTCTGTTTTAGAAATACTTGAAATGAAAGCTTTTTTTTTTAATAAACACTTCTGGTGAGACAGTGACACACATTTTAGGTTATTAACACTCAAAATGAAATGTGCTACTTTCAAAATAAGAAGAGGCACTTCTACATTTCTATATACTCAGATGTTCTGAAGTACTTCTCGGTATAATAAAACACCAACCTAGGAAGAAAATGTGGGAAACATAATTTTCCCATATTTTTGAAACTTCCCTAATAACTGGAATTTCCCAATGGAATAGTTAGGCTGCCTCTAGTAATTAACTTTGTAGAAGAAAACCAGCTTAGCAGATTTAAATTCTGGGAAAACCATGCCAAGACCCAGGATTAGTTTGGCAAAGAGACAAGAGGGTCTCTGTGATTCACATCAGGGAAAAGAAAAGGCCAGTGAGTGCTGGATGCAATCAGGATGACTGGATATTTAAAGACAAGAATGGACACTGATGTCATCAAAATGTGGATTTACAGTGTGCCATGAGCTGCACTACTTCATGTCTTGCCACCAAGTCTCACACTCCACATCACTGACTGAAAAATCACAGATGACAGTGCTGGAAGTGACTGGTGGTGGGGAGGATGTGACTGCTGAATTTTGGATTAGTTCAGTTAGCACAGGATTTAAATAAATCTCTTACTGTTTAATTCACCAAGGAAGGAATGTTCCAAAGGAGCTGGTCAGGACTGAAAGGAAGAAAACAAAGGCAAGGAAAGCATGGCAGGTACAACCATGAGCCAGACACCTTCTTCCAAACCATTAGGTGACTGATTTAGTCCTGGATGATTATCTGGATAACATTACATCTATTTACATGTGAGTGGCTCTAGGATAATTACCACAGGACACTCAATAGATGAAGAATAAGACAGTTACATGAAGAAATTAAACAAGAAATATTTCTTCCTACAGCTGGAACTGTACCTGCAGACTTGCTTGTTTTGGGGGAATGTAGAGTCAAAAGTGGAGGCTGGGTTAGAGAATGAAAGGAGCATTTTATTGCTGCTAACAAAACGTGTCATTCAGTGTGATCAGAAAAAAAAAAATAGAAAGAAGAGATAATGGAATCTCATGGTTCAGTAGGAAAGTTCCCTATGGGACTTTGGGCACAATTCTTCTGCCAAGCTCTGTTATTATGCTATTGGTTAGATATATCAGAAGTCTCCCTCCAACACTTCTGAAATATTAGCTCTGGATCCAAGGAAAGACAAGCTATTAGAACTATTTAAAGTATTTACTGCACTGTGAAGGCACATGTAGGAAGAAAGTTCCTGATTCCTCTTCCCTCTCCAATCAGGAAGAACGGATTTGTGACTTGGAATCAAAACTAAGCAGATTTGTTGGATATCATTTAAAGATGAGGGCAGGAATTAGAAAAGTTCACTAATCCCCTTTTGAGGTCTTATACAATCAGGAGTGCAAAAGTGAGCATGGCTGGATGAATCATGTCAGCTTCAAAAGGTTCTCCAAAAACTCGTATTGGATGTGACAGAAAGAGCTGCAGCCCATGTGTGCGAGTCCCCGAGCTGCTAAAGCACTCCCTGCTACTTCCCTTCCATCAGGAGAAGGACTCCACATGCAGGACACTGCAGAGCTCCTACCCCCAGGAAGTTTTATGAGGAATTAGATTTTTGCAATGGCAAAAAGCACTCCCTGAGAACAGGAAATGGACAACTGTGGCAATCAGCTTGCTAAGTTCTGTAAGGAATGACTGCTTTAAACACTTCAGGCAGGGACTCCTTTTCTGTAAGCCTCCATTGATCTGCATAGATTTCATTTTACACTCACACAGAGAAAGGTTTGTGTGATGTGTGCCAATCCCAAATATAGAGATTTGCATCAGATGCTTTGCATCCTTTAAAGCTCCTGCAGGGCCTCAGAAATGTATGTAGAATATCTACTGCACAACCCCCCAAGGGTCAGCACTAATAATTCTTAGGTTTGGCAGCATCGTGGTGCTGTTTTGTCAATATCATTTTAGAGTATGATAGTCTGGGAGTGCAAAAAACTCAAATAAAAATCTAATAAGAGCTCAAATGAAAGTACAATATAAGAGCTGTTAAAGAAACCAGAAGCTAAACCTGTTTCAGGACTTGCCCTGTGAGAATGAGTAGATACAAACAGCACTGAGAGTTTCAAATTTTGAGAGAACCTGAAATTTGTGACGTGTAAAAATGTGGTATCCCCGTGTTCCTGTGTTACAAATAATATGGTACATTTCATGAAGGTGCATACAGCTCATAAGAACAATAGTCATTAACCCTGTATCACTAATACATTAATGCTGTATCTGCTCGGGTGCATGTAGGCTTGAGGAAAACAATGGTTATCTCATGGTGTTCACAACCTGCTCTTAGGTGGGAGACCCAATTTTCCTAAGGAATCATGAGGGCAGTCCGTGAACGGAGGCCCTAAATGTGAGATTTTATTCTGTAGTTTAAAAGCAACACACTGCATTGACAAACAGGAAAAGAGGCTGCTGTTTCTGGAAGTGGCTATTTTTAAAGTTTTCATAGACTTAATAAGAAGGTGAAGTATAACTGAGCTGCAAAACAGTTACATTAATATCTATTTTTACTATTGCTACAACATCATCTAAATTTGGTTGCTGTGCTCCCTTTTTTATTTGCTTCATCCAGCTGTTCACTCAGCTAGATAATTCTTTGTTTGTGTAAAATTACTACTCAAGGAAATTCCTGCTAGGTTCCAACAGGAGTTTTACTTGACAAGGAGTGTGCATGAGTATGTTTTTATTACTCTGTTCTGCTTTGTTCTCTCCACAGCAAATAAGGAGGATTAAGGGTGCATATCTTGAATGATGGATGATGATTCTAAGCACTGCAACTAAATCTTTTGACTGCCTGACTTAGAAGTACTTATTATCCTCATCAGCTTCCCTCATATCAATACTCCCATGCTGTTATGTCTGTCTAACACACTGAGATAGTCTAGAGAAGGCAAAGGCCAGCTTAACAAAAAAAAAAAGAAAAAAGAAAAAAGAAAAAAAAGAAGAAAATTAGCTCAAACTAAATTCTGATACTTGTTCTGGAAATTATTAGGAAACACGGAGGAAAGACATACACACTACTCTTCTTGTCACTAAAAGGGATCATTCATCCATTCTTTACTCTGCTATAACAGCTCCTTTGTGTTTTGGACATACTGGCATTATCCTATCCTTATTCCATTTCAATTTCATAGTATGCTCACATTAGGAACTTGGATACATGATCACACTGTTTTATTTATCCTTATCATGGCATAGTCACATCACACATACAAAGGTAAATCAGATATTTGCAAAACAACCCCTGAACTCCATGTAATTTGATGTAGAACTTCAAAAGATAATGAAAAAGTTTGCAAATTTACCCACAGAGTCATAATTTAATTATTCTCCATGCCTATTTGGAAAATTTGGTTCCTTCTCTGAGTATGGGAAAAAAGTTGTATATTAGATATATGGATTTGGATCCATTTNGAAAATTTGGTTCCTTCTCTGAATATGGAAAGAAAGTTGTCAATTAGACAGATATATGGATTTGGATCCATTTTAGGAACACTCCTCTGTTAGAAAAAAAAACAATGGACATCAGAATTCTTCTGGCACAGACCAGTCTTCTATTCTGGTCACTACTGAACTGCATCATTCAAATTCCTGACCAAAAAAGGATTTACATTTTTCTTTCACACTGAAAAGGGATCTCCAACATCCTTTAATTCCTTTTCTAGTCATTCCTACATTTTTTAGAAGTTTTGAGAAACAACAAAAACATGCTGTTTTGGAAAATACAGGAAGAAAAAAAAAAAGCATAATCTCATTTGTATTTTTTTTTTAATGGGAGTTGATAAGGCTGTGGAATTTCAGAACACTGCTTTAAAGTTTACTACGTGTGTTGCTGTAGATACCAACCTTCTTATGCTTCCAAACATCTGTGCATGACCCAAAAATCTTCCAAAATCGATGTGGAACATGTGTCCAGCTTTTGTCAGCATTATGTTGTCACTGTGTCGATCACAGACTCCCAGGATGAAGGTAACAACACACCAGCCAGCACAGGAGTAAAAGAAATTCCTTACTGCCTAGTGAGCAAAACAGAAGCACTTACATAAAATGTCCAGATATATTTCTTTGTGATGCTAATAAAATTATTTAAAAAAAGTGTAACTCTACAAATGCTAAGCTTGTTGGTAAAAATTTAACAGGTTAAAATTTCAACAGGCAATTTTGAAAAGAGATGCATGAGACAGATCTGAGTAGGAATGGTGTAAGAATGGCTCTCAAACTTCTCAAAGTTAGAGTGCAACAACAATTTTATGCATGAGGTTTTCAGCTTGTGTTTCAAAGATACCTGGAAGTCTACAGAAAACTTTAAGGTGAAAGGTGCCTAAGAAAAACAAACTTCTTGGCAGGCAGCTGGAATTTTCTGTTCAGTGTTCTGCATGTATATTTCAAAACCAGCTGCTAGGAAATTATTTGGAAACCCACAAATCTAGCCATTTGCTTTGTAAAGGATGTAGGTTGTTTTACATCCACTGTACTGTTCTGTACCTACAGGGAATTTTTTCTTCTCCAGAACTCGGTCCATGGCCCATGGATCTAAATCACAATGAATTCAGTGTAATATGGAAACCCAAACCAAATCTGGATCTTAATGTTTTTGGACAAAACCTACATCAGCCAAGGCAAATGATTATTTAGGCTTTCAGGAATTCCCTGCAGATGCAGGATGCCACCTGCAATGGCACAGCAGCACTGAGCAAGACTTAGGCTCAGCACAAGAGTTGGCTGAATTCTATGTCTAACTGTGCTGCTCTCTCACTTTGATGACCTTGGATAAAACACTTAAGCTTGCTGTGATTTTGTTCACCCAGCTGTAAAATGAGGATATTAAAGCTTGTTCTGCACCAGTTTTCTAAGCACCTTAGATCCAGTACTGTATGAGTAAAAAATTATGAAGGAGTAAAAAAAAGAGAAAGGTTCATTCACTAGCAAGCACAAAGGGAATACACAGAAGTCATTTTATGCATACCCTATGTAATCAGATCTGACTGCATTTTATATACTTTAAAAAATGGAAGAAATTGGGTAGGAATTGGTTTTGGAATATCCCACATTAATGGTACTTTTTACAAACAGCAGTAGCAGCAAGAAATTGAGTTTTCACTCGATAATTAGCAGTACCTCACTTTTGAATTGAAATGTTCTCTGCACTTTTACCATAAAACTGTAAACACACAAACTTGTAAAAAAGCCATTCTACACAGATTGTTCCTGTTGAATTGAATCAAATGATATAAGAGGAATTCAAATGTTCTTAGTCAAAATGTAGATGAAAAATACTTATGAAATAATTACAAAATTACTAAAGTTTACCAAACATATTTATACTACACATCTACTAACAAACTGCTATAAAAGCGTTTCATTCTCAGAGTGAATGCAAAGCACTCCTTCAAATTTAAAATTTTGGCCACTAATTTATCATTGGCATGGAAAAAGGATTATTAAAATTGTCCCAGAAACACAAAAATTGAAATTTTTTTCAGGGGCCTCACAACATGCTCACCCAACAAGGAATTGATAGAAAGATTTCCTTGGAAAACCTTTGCTTCTAGAAATAAAATTTCCAATTGTTTGGCTCATGCATAACATCTAGTTGTGTAAAATCTGATGCCTTAAATGGGATCCCATGAGAACATGTGATATGAAAAGCATGATCCTCTGTATTTCGACTATGACTGGATGGTTCTGATACAACAGCTCACTGAAACTCTGGGTATTGCCATGGTCATTCCTAAACACAGGAAATCTGCCAAGACTTCATATGGTTCATATAAAATAAAGAATTTAAAGCGCTGACCTAAAAAATAATTTTTTCTGAGTTCAAGACAATTTCTATTTCAATTTCTCTTCACTTTACTGCTAAATTTCATAACATATGTATGACACATTTTTATAGAAAATGTAATACCATGCACCTGATAAAAAGCAACATTTCCTTAGAAAGAGAATGGCATTTAAGGGGATTCCCTGGTTTTCTATGCATGTGACTTGTTGGTCTCATGCCTGAGCCACTCATTTTTGCTGCCTACAGTAATTTGGTTCTTTTATTTCCCCATGGCATAGCATGAAATGTGCAATAAGCTTCATTATGATGTTACCTCTTGGTAACTTGATTCCAGAGGGTGGTGATGGTGAAACCATTTTTTAATTGTGTTTTCTTTCAGTGGTCCTATCAGTCCAGACTCCCTGTGGATCTTCGCTAGTGTGGTAGCATCTGGCACCATCTGTACCAGTCCTAATCAGATGGAAAAGAGCTTGCATGAGAAATCCTCAACTTTAAAAACATAGGAAGACAATCAATGCATATTGCCTGTTGTTTGATCATTCCATGCAGGAAAAAAAAAATACATAGTTAAAAGCTTATAAATAATGAATGCAACAGAAAATACAGAGCAGCATTGTTTTACTCTTGCTCTTTGGAAATTAGAATTAAAGGGCACTGAGTGGAAAGGGGAAGTCTGTGAAGGAAAAATAAAATCATCAATAACAATACTGTGGATATGACTGCCTCAAAGTACCAACAAGGTGAACAATTTAATGAGATTCAAAGCAGGTAGAATATGCACAAAACTAAAAAAATGAAAAAGGAGGATCAGAGATTTACTATTATATATAAAGTTGGCTCATATGTATTTATTGTCTAGAAAGGTGCATAAATTATTCTGGAGTGTGTGATGCTGATCACAGCCAGGAGAAAGGGCACTGGATAGCAGAAATTAGTCTGATCCATTGTGTCACACACTGGGACTCTGAAGTGCAGAGAGAAGCCAAGGGACTTTGCAATGCTTCACTTGAATTCTCTGTCTCTGCTGCATGCACTTAATTCCTTTTTTTGGTGCTGAGACCTGTCTTTCCAGCCTTCTGTGCCTGTCCCCATGTGTGGTCCCCTGGCATGTCACCCTGCTGCTCTGCATTACAGGGAGGACAGGAGGATAGGCTCTTCTGCTTCACCATGCCTGGAAAGTGCAATCCCACCAGTGCTTTATTCAGTTTTCACCGAATTTCTGTGAAGAGTGATTTCTGTGTTTGCATGACCATGAAATTACCACCTCCTACCTCTCTTGTGTGAGAAAGGTGGCCATGGAGTAAGTTATTAGCCTAGGACTTGGAAAGCCTGTGTACCCAAATCTCCCTAAGCATGTGTCCTCTGTGACCACAGGCATGTCACTCGGTCCTTTATCCTTAATTATTAACCATAAATTAATTATATTAACAGTGATGTAACTCATAAGGAAAGACATCTGGAAAAACTGAGAGACACTGATGGGTATTTTGCTGCTGTGATGTTGAAAGGAAGGGACTGTCAGGGAGAGAATATTATTTGCAGATGATCCCTGTATCTCTCTTGGCAAACATCAAATTAAGCGTTAGTATATAAAAGAGTCTATATATAATGTCATGTCCAGAAATAGTGTTCTTGTGTTATCTGCCTTTGAAGCAGAAGCTTTCAAGCTTTGATTCCCATCCCTACAAAGAAGGGAGGAGTTTTTTCCAGGTCACCACAACCACATGCCATGTGCCTGAACTCATCTATTCTTTCTCTTAGTTCCTTTAGATCATTCCTCCTCTCTCATGCTCACTTTGTGGCTCAGAAAGCATCGATTCTCTTTTAATTTTTCTATTTTAATAGCTTTTTTACAGCAGGTAATCTGGATACATCAGCCTTCTATTTGAGCTAGGATTATTTCCAGTAGAAGATTTGGTCAGGGAAATATAGCCAGCTTACTGCTGTCAGCAGATTTCTACAGCAAGCAATTGGTATCCCTGCTACAGCTCTGCAATAACAACCATAAAAGAGAGAAATAGAGCTTTCAGATGAGTCAGGCCTGCCCTGAGCAACATAAATCATAAGAATAATATTTCAAAATCAACAGCACAAAGCTGTCATCACTTGTCTGCAGGTACTTTCTGCAGCCACACACATCTAGGTTCATTTAAGTATCTACACTGGATTAAAACTTCAGTAGCNTCAGCCACATGCACCTAGGCTCATTTAAGCATCTATGTAGGACTACACTGGATTAAAACTTCAGTAGCTGTGGCCAATTTTCTCCAAAGCCCTCTTTTTGATATGTGAATTTAAGAATGTTTTGCAAGCTGACAGCGTTAGGCTTTTGGAAAATTCTTGCCTAAGCTGCTACAAAATCCAATGAGTTTTAGAGAGGCAGAATGAATAAATTTTATATACCACTGTTTACATGAAATATGAATAATGTAATGCAGGTTCCTTTCATAATTTGAGACTGACCTTGTCCTTTCCCTGTAGATAAACACCTATAAATGATCATTTGCATATCCAGTCCCTCTTGGAGCCAAATGCTGTCCATCACTCGAATAATTTGCAGAACCAACATATCCTGACGTAGATCATCACCTATCTGTGAAAATTGCACATGAAATTCAGTTTTCTCCTTCAATACCAGGCAGAAATAATGTCCTATTTGATTGGGACTTTTTTTTGCCCACCAAAACAGCCACATTCATTTCACAGTAACTATGTCTTGTTTTTCTTCAGAGTTCCTACTTACCTTTCTGTGTCAGAAGAGGACAGAGTAGATGGCACACAGAGACAGGGACAGTTCTGGCAGCCACTGAGATGGTAACAAATGATCCCTGCTTAACTGTGGCCTTTCTGCTTATTATTCCTATGTAATTATTAGAGTTTGAAGATTTAATCTGGAGGCAGGACCCTAATTTAGTTACATTTTAAAGTCCACCTAATGCCAGATCCCTTTTCACAAATGACAGCGTTTGTCTAATGTTAAGCCTCACAACTTGGTATCTGCAAGGGAATTTTATCACGAATTTACATTTTATCCATAACATGATTCACATTCAGTTCCAAGCAGTGATGCAGTGGTGACCTCTCTCCCCATGGAGTTAGTCAAACAATAATCCCAGGGAAATGGGGCTTTAATTATAGCCACAAGAATTAATGAAGAGATTATTTTCGACCATGGCTGAGTAAATGGCCTGTGAAAACAACAGCCCTGAATTTTTGTTTCCCCCCCATCCCACTCCATGTAAAATATATAACTTTTACTGGTATTTTAAGTGCTTTATTCTTTCATTATATTCTTTTTATACAAGCATTCCAATCTACAGACATCTACTGCCAGGAAATGAGTACTTGAGGAGACATAAACTAATTTTAAAAAGACAAAATATCTGAATCTACTTTTCTCTCATTGAAAGGTAATCGTGACTCCAATTAATTCTTCTCAGTATCTAAAATTGCAAAAAAATCTTATTCTCTCTTCTTACCTTCCCTCACATGTACAGTCAGAAGAAATTTAGTAAGATACCCTTATCATTTATTGTCCTTATCACTTATGTATGAGTTATCTGTCATGAATAAGCAATACAACTATAATACAAATAAAAGGTATTTTAACACAATGCTTTACTGACAGGAGAAGGTGACAGCAGTTACAATACTTCTACAGCAGCTGGACAATGAGTTGACTGAGGAACGTTGCTAGGTAGGAAAAATATCATCTGAGTAGAAACAAGGCAATTGCTTAAAAGCCCCATGAGCAGGTATTTGCTCAAGTAGGTAGAAACCTGCTATTTAACATTGATTCTCAGATGAAACAGCATATGAAGCAGGTTTCTAAATGCTCAGAAAAACTTAACATTGCTAATTTCTCTCCCTAGCAGGCCTGGAAAGCATGCTTCTATTTCTGAGAATCACAGCTGCTCTAAAGGGCAATTTAATTTAAGACAGCACAGAATCTATTTTTTTTTTTAATTTATTTATATCAATTTTTTAGATTTCTCGTTTGGAAAATGATTCTGCAAAAGATCTAAGAATAATGCCATTGACTACCAACTATTTTGCATCCATCAGCCATTTTATGAACTTGTGTTCTTCTCTAAAACCAATATCCACTTTCAGGGAAGACTTTTGTTCTTTTGAAAGAGAACTAACTTTAGAATGAATTTAATGTCTTTTGTGGATGGACTGTTCTGAACTCTGAAGCTTTTTGAGGTGACAACTGCAAAATAAAGCAGAGTTTGAGTCAGTTCCTCCAAGCTACTCCAATGAGACAGAGCTCCTCTGCTGTCTCCTCCACCTCCATCTTCCTCAGTCCATTCCCCCATGCTGGCTGATAGGGGCAGAATTAGGTCTGTGTGGCAAATGGAGCCTCTAACCCTCCAGTATTTTGATTTTTATGGACAAAGCTGAAGGGTTCAGTCATTCTGAACTCTCTCTTCTCTGTGACTTGCCCTCTGACTTAGATGTCATTAATAAACTAGGTTTAAAATATGAACTTTATATTCCAGTGTGGTTGTCTTCACTAAAGTAAAAAAAAATTGCAGTAAGTTGTTTGATTCTCTACTGATCAAAAAGATGACACTTCAGTGTATTGCCTCAACATATTTCATTAAAAGTTCTAGCGTCAAAAATAATAGGGATAAACAAGCAGCAGAGCCAAACCAACTATTCTCAGACTCAAGGTTTAAAACACAAATTAGGTGAATTTTACACCATCGTTTTCCATGCCAAAAGCCCTGAGGATTAGAGGAAGAACATACCTTAAAAATAACATTGATGTTTCCACTTGGAGCATTCGCGTTGATGAAGGAGATTTTTAAGGGAAAAGCATTGGATGTAAAATAAGAACATGACTGCAGAGGAAAGAAGGATGAGACAGAAGAACAACAGTGTCACATATAAAAAAACACCAGGCCAGTACAATACCTTTGAAAAGGACTCCTGCTTTAAACACTGCTCAGTAGCAGTGGCAGCAAAAATAAATAATTCTTGATATTATTGACAATTTCACTGGGTCTGAAAAACAAGAAATTCTTTTCCCCAGACAATCTGCTTCAGTTAAATATCAGACCATGTGAACAGATAATATTTTAGGTACTAATTGTTTTTCATTTTCACCCAGGCCTATCAACGATAAGCTTTGGCTGGAAGTGAGTGGATGAATTATGTAAGACTGATCTAATGAGTCTTAAAGCATTGAAAAGCCTCTGGTCCTATTATTTTCTGAAAAAACCCAGCCCTGCCCAGTCAGACATGGAAGCAAAGAACCTGCCAATCTCTTTGATGACCTCACTCTGGCTGAGGATACAGGAAATTTTGAAAATCACGCTCTATTTTATGTGGAATTTATCTTAATTAAACACAAACTCTGACTTTCATGCTCTACAGCTCCTTCCACCTGAAGATCTCAAAGAAGGCCTTCAAAAAGCATTAATGAGCCCAGCACTGCAAATCCTGTGAGAGTTTAGGGTGGTATTATTACCCTCATTAAAAACATCCAAGGAGGGGCGGTGGGGAAACCCCTGAAAACCAGCTAAAGACAATGGTAAATTAATGGCCTGGTTTCTGGAAATAATGAGCACCCCACAAGAGCTGCTGCTGGCCTCACAGGCCAGGGGTGTAAGGGAGGCTGATTTGAACTCCACCACCAGCAGACACAGCTGTCTCCTGCTTTTCATCCAAACACCTCAAAGCATGGTACCAGCATGCAGATATTGCCTCAGCCACACCAGACCTCTGTGATGGGCCAGAGCCATTATCAGCGATGAGATCCCGACCCCCCACGGAATTTTGCCAATGGAAATGTCTCAGTGAGTGCTTGAAAGGTTCCTGAGAGATAATGGGACTCTGATAGAGCTTGGAGCAGGGCTTGCTACTGGTGAAATCAATAGATGACACCAAAATGAATTAAATTTAGGCAATTATAAGCACTTAAAAGTTCTAATTTGCATGATTATACTGACGTACAGCTCAATCAAGAGACTATATGTATTTATAGAAAGATAATGGCCTATAATATAAGAAAAATGAAAAAAAAAAAAATCCCTCTTCAGATATGACATTTAAACATTTTTGTATCTGTCCAGCCAAGCTGGTGCAGTATAAATAGCATGACTTTATGGTGAGATACCTTTCCATTAGTCATTATTTCCAAAAGCCTGAAAGCAGGGAGAAGCAGCAGGCTTCAAATCCTTCTGACTTGTATCACACACAATTTGCCCAAGTCTGTGGGGTGCTGGAAGACCTCTGTTCTCAGCCAGATCAAGGCTGAACAGCAATTACTTGGAGAAACACAGGTCAGAGGCAATGGAAGGGATCAGCACCTCTTAGAATCAGGTCTACTATGGATAATGAGCCAGAGAACAAAAATAGAGCACAAATTGCTGTAATTAGGCACCTACAACTGGTAACATATATGGCTGTTCAGGTTTGTATTTTTCTTCATGCTGGATGCCTTTCCCTTCTCCAGAGATGGAACAGCTTACTCCTGGCACCATGTTGTTTATGAAAACATTTCTGAACAATGAATAACTGAATCTTAGTACTGCAGTCAAAGTCAAGGCAAGCAACACTGAAGAGCATTGCTGTTTCCTTTATCCTTAAGCCATTTTTAATAGGGGTCGCAGATACAGGTAAGCTAGTGTGAATATTTAATATTTTAGCAATTCTCAGTCGTGCCCTGAGTCTCAGCTCAGCAAACAGACAGCTGGCTCCAGACTTTTAGTATACATGACATGGGAGAGCCCTGGTTGGGAAGAAAACCCATCACCAAGGGCTATCTGTCGCTGTTATCGCGAGGAGGGCGAGAGAAGGAACACGGACTTGGTCCAGGAAGTAGGGAGAAGAAGTTTTTTTATGTAATTATATATCACCTCTTTTATACTTTAGTGCTCTGGCATGGTGTAAGGTCATTGGACCTCTGGTCACCCACCTCCCAGGGTGATTGGTCAAATTCTACAACAGCCATTTCAAAATATTTCTCTAGTCAGTATCATAACAATTCTACAAACAGCTGCAGGTGCAAAACAGTTTACAGAAAACCGTAATGTTGTTTTGAATAGCTTGCAGGGGAAAGACAGAGCTCCCACGAAATGTTACAGTCTCACAGAATGCTGCAGAAAGCTGGAAAATTTCTCTGCTGAAAGCTTTTCAGCATCCACAGCTACCTGGTGGGAGCCAGGTTTCAGCTTCCATGTGCCCTTTCCAATCCCAACACCACAGCAGGGAGCTGAGCTGGGAATGGGCTGCTCAGAGTTTGAAATCTCTGGTTGATGTGACTACGTTCATCACCCACTCCATCCACCCTGTCACCTCTGCCTCAAACAAAGGCTCCTGGTTTTGATGCCTTGGGGTGGCCACCTAAAAACAGAGGCTAGACAAAAATAAGGGAATAAAAGTAGGTATTTATTTGAAGGGCCTTCAAAGGTACACCCTGGGCAGTCAAAAGGCTACACCCAAGATGGACGCCGGGACACGAGTTCTTCACACTTATTTATAAGTTTGGTCCATTTGCATATCAGGGTTAATTCTCCAATTATAACTTCAGTTAATGATGTAATTACCCCAAGTTTGCCCCTCCTCTCAAGGCTTTAGTTTACACATTTTGGGGCCTGAGACAATCTAGGTGTCCTTGGAGAGCAAACCTAGAGAGGGTTTGTTATGTCTAACCAGCATGAGAGAACAGCAGCTAACAGGCCACATGAAACTTCAGAGTTACACACTAGGCAGCACAGGACTTGAAAAATATAGAAGTTAAAACCTAAGGCATCAATTTAAAGGGGATCAGGTCGGATGTAAATTCAGCAGATGATTTAAGCTCGCTATCACTATGATCATTTCCCAGTCAATGCAGGCATTCACTCCCTCTCCCCTTCACACTAAAAACCAAACCCACAATTAAAACCATAATTGATCACACTTACATCTGCCTCTATGCCTTGGACAACCAGAGCGGGGTTCAGGGGGAGCCGGCAGAGCTTCACCTCCTGGAAGAACTGCTGGAGGCTGCTGAGCTCCACGTTTAACACCTCCTGCAGCACGTGGATCATTATGGCAGCATGAAAGAACACAAAGGACACAAAACCACCTTTTTTTGGTCTGTCTTTCTGTACTTTAAACAAGCAAT
Source organism: Aleadryas rufinucha (assembly GCA_013397815.1). Classification (NCBI taxonomy): domain Eukaryota; kingdom Metazoa; phylum Chordata; class Aves; order Passeriformes; genus Aleadryas; species Aleadryas rufinucha. The sequence continues at coordinate 262,800 of VZTH01001863.1, forward strand.
GCAATTTCCAGAGCCGGTAGCATCCGTGTGACCTTATAACAGCTAATGAGGTCGCACTGAGGTATTAAAAATAAGAACTGTTAATTTTACTCACATTGATGCTTTTTCTGCCTAGATGTGCTACCAGCTCATACTGCCCTTCGTGTTCAGGTGGAAAGAGGCTGTTTCCAAGGGCATGGAGTGGCAGGACAAGGGGGGATGACTTCAGACTGAAGGAGGGTAGGTTTAGATTGGATTTTAGAAAAAATCTCTACCTGTAAAACCCAACTCGATGGGGCAACCTGGTCTAGTAGAAGGTGTCCCTGCCCATGGAAGGGGGTTGGAGCTAAAGGATTTTCAAGGTCCTTTCCAGCCCAAACAATTTTGTGTTTCTATGATTCAATACCCTTCATTAGGGGTTGATTAGCCTTGTATTGCTCTGCTGTATCTCCTGGGGTTTTTTGCCTTGCCTGAGAACTTCCCAATTTGTTGCTTGTTGCCTCAACACTGTGATCTCCCTTGCCAAACTCTGTTAATGCAAGGCTTGGGAGCTTCTCAGTATCATAGTAACTGCAGCCTTGAGATTAATCTTGAAATTCTGAATTATGCATCAGCAATGTATAATGCATTACTACCATTTCTTTTTCTTTACATGGATTTTCCTTTTGCAAATATTTTTGTCTTTTTACTTCCATGTTTGCTTTGCTGCTCCCAGTAGCAGCACTGAGAGTTTTCTGAGAAACCCTTTGAAAATCTTTGAATCCTTAACAAGGCAGAAAGATTCATGATATTGTTCGTGATAGCCAGCAGTGGCAAGTATATTTTTATTTGGCTTTCTGCTCTGCCTTGCTGAGATTTCAACAAGAAACAGTTTTACACATCAGGTAAGTAACAGCAGCTGTCCTGGAAAATTAACAGTTCTGAACTGGAAATGTACCTATGCAAAATGAAATCTGCACCTCCTGGAGAAGACAACTGCAAGTTTCCACTGCCAAGGGAGGAATCTCTGCAGATATGTGTTCAAAGTTCATTGCTGAATGCTATCTTTGAGATATTAACTACATTCCACTCTGGTTGTCCTTGTTAAGAAATGAGGATGTGTCCAGCCTGCCAAGAACAACTCTTAGTAAAGCTTTCAAGAAATACTGCAGCTCTACAGGAGTAAAATATTTTGGGATGAGGTGCTGAAAGTGAGCATTCCTCTCAGTGAAATGATAATCAGCTTTGTTGCCATTACTTCTGGCCACCTCCAAGTTCATTTGAGAGACCACTGATGAAGGAATTCAAATGGCTTAAAAGATCTGCAGACCTCAAGAGTAAAAGTGATGAGAGTTGTCCCATTAAATATCTGTGTTACCTGTTTTGGAGCAGAAAAATGTTTATAAAGTTTAGTTAAATCTTTGGTTTATTTATGGAAAGGGTATCAAAGGAAAGAGGTGTTACCTTAGAAAAAATAAAATTCCCTAAAGAAACTTAGATGGAAGGGGCAGTATTTTTTAGCAAACCTTTCTTTTTGGGTCACTGGCAGCTTTCACTTTTGTGGCAATGTCTTCCAGAATTCTGATGAGCTTTTCTTCCTTAGAAAACTCATTGTTCAGGGCTTGTCCAGCACAGAATTGGAGAGCAGCCAGTAGTTTCTTATACCACATTCTGAAATGAACTTCATTCTGTGCATTCTTCAATAGCCTGAAGGAAGGAGGGGAAAAAAAAAAATCTGTTTATCTAAAACTGAATTTCATTTTATATCAGTTCTAGCAGGAACAATAAAAGGACTCCAGACTAATCTACATTTGGTCACTTTGGGCAGCAGAGAATGAAAAAAAAATGTTATTGCTTGTAGGCAATGAGACTCAAGTCCCATTGGACAACTAATGAGATTCCAAACATGTTGAATAAACAGAAAACTGTCATTTCTTATTGGCATATGTAGTGCAATGCTTGTATTGCTTCTTATTTCTGCAAGAAAACTTTACAAAGTGAAAAGAAGTTGCATTTTTGAAGTCCAGTGTGAAATATAGATCCCTAAATATTTTTTTTCTCCTGTCAGTACATTTATACAAGCAAGCACATCTTTCAGCTAGGAGATGCATTTAAAGACTGTTTTAGTCTCAGATGTATCATCAATTCTAGAAACTTTCACTATTTTAAGCTGAGGAGACATTTCTGAAATTGGCTCTACTGCTAAAAAGAGTGAAATGAGCCCATTTTATTCCTTTTTTTACTGGTAAGTGTTGCTCTGAAGCAAAACTCAGCTTTTAGTTCTTCTGAAGCCTGCAAAAGCTTTGGAACTGGAGTTACTGCCAACATAAGAGTCAGAAATAAAACCAAACCCATACTCTTTTTAATAATAATCACCATGCAGTCTTCTCTAATTACACATTTATTTGGCTCAGGAAAGCTGGTGAGTTAAGAGGGGTTTTTTTTAGTTAATCAAATTGATCATTGGGAAATTTTTTCCTTATGGGGGCCAGAGGTTTTGTATACTGTTTGATTTATTTTTGTAAGTGCAGATGGAATCTCCAGCTCTATATTGTTGTTAACATCCAGCCCATCGCCTGGGATTTCCCTTTGCCTGAAGGACTGGTGAACTGCTCTTTGCTTTGTATGAACTTTCCCCCTCACAACTTCATCCTTAGAACATCTCAAACCTTAAATTCCCTATAAATGTCTGAATCTTAATGCAGTTTCCCCAGCCTAAGAGATAATGCCACACTTCACAGGACAGATATCAGAGAAGCTCTTGACTTTCAAGGCACATCACATGAATGTGTCACGTATTCACATGTCACATAACAAAAAGCAAGAGCAAGAAATTATTTGAAATACTGATACTTAAAGGTGAAAAGCTATAATTCTTATAGACACTTCAACTCCTTCAAATCATATAGAAGGCATTACAGTGTTGCTACTGCAGCACATGCCTCTTTTGGTGATGAGGGATTCTTGACATCTTTTATAAGGCAATGATTCTTCTAGGTCCTCTTTTCCTCTATAATTCAAGGCAGAACAATATCACCTACTGGTTTCTGAAAAGCCTTTCCAGTTACACAAAACCTCGGAACATCTGAGGACTTGAAAATCTTTAAAGAATGAGTGGTGTTTCTATCAGAAATGCCTAGACATGAAAGGGAAGAGATATGAGAAGTTTATCATCAACACTCTCTGGAGGAGTCTGAAATGACTTTTTTTTTTCTCTGTAGACTAGTAAAAACAAATAATTACTGTTTGGATCCAAAGGAAATACATGTTGTCATTGCAATGCGTGGTGGAAGGCAAACCTCAGCACACAGAGGCTGCTGTGCTCTTATCCTGAACCCTTCACAAACTGAGGAAGGCTGAGAGCACATGCATACATGGCAGTGGATAAACAAATTCTTTCATATTTCGATCAGAGTAAGTCCAAGATTCCACAGGATGGGATTCATCTGCTTAAATATCAGTAGCTCATGCCATTTTAGATATCCTAGGAAATCCACCTCCTCCAGCTGCTGCCTTGGAAGGGCATGGGTCCACTGGAGGCAACATCACGTGTGCCACTCCAATGCAGATGTCTGAGATTCCCTATTGTTCTAAAACAGCCTGTGTTTAGGGCACTGCATCACACCCTGCAGTGGCCTTTTAGCTCAGTTGTAGGCAAACAAGAGCATTTAAAATAAAAACATACTCAGTCCACTTCAACAGCAAGTCAGGAAGAGGCTTGGTGATTATCTTCTAAATAAAAGCATCAATGTTACAGTCCAAATTGTCACATGGGCAGGAGTTTTGGTCTATCAAAGCAAAGCCCAGCTCACCCTCAGTCCAGCCAAACAGTTTGCATTTTTCTTGGCACACAGTCAGACTGAACTTGCTCACTTTTGTCCTGCAAATACAAGTGCACCTAAGAAAAGGCAACTACCACTGTGATATCTGTTTTGAACTGGACACCTAATGCTGGTGCACAGCCTTGTCTGCACTGAGGCTTGCATTGGAATCAGCTCCTAAATATCTAAATCATATTCATTCACCTACTCATTTTTTAATAGTACATATTTAGGGACTCCATAAAGGCTACCTCTTCATGTTTGAGATGTCCCTTTAATCCTCTCTGGTATGGAGAACATTAAACCAGCTTCTATTTCCCTAAAATGAAAGGCTTAGCATTTCACATACAGGAAGCAAAATAGCAAAACCAACATGGTTTACTATTTTAAACAGAGCTACTCCCTGCATAACACAGATCAACTTAGAAGATCAATTTTTTGATTATTCTTATGGCTGAGTGTTCACAGGAAATAAGCTTATATACACATATGATATAAAGATTTCTTTTCAGCCTGAGAAAGGATTGTGGGCCAGATTCAGAGAGCTTATGCATGAGGTGTACATGAGGAGAGAGGGTGTATGGAGTCTGAGCCCTCTCACATGTGGTTCCTGAGCCCAATCCAGGGGGAAAGCTGAGGCAGCCATCGTGATGTCACTGGTAAAATCCATTTTCCTGCCAGCACATGCTCAGTCTGAGCACACATGGCAGCTTCTGACAGTCCATGTGCCTCCCCAGCAGCTCCCACAAGGGACTTGGGGCTCTACACTCAAAACGTGTCAAGCAACTGGTACGGCAGCACGGCTTCCTCTGCCTGCCCACTGGGGCAGGTGTGCTCCTAAAAGCCTGCAGAGCTTCATTTGCAGAATGATTTGTATGAACTGGCTCTGACTTGTATATTCATTTCATGAAAGTGGTCCCCAGGAGGATACAAAGGACAGCTTTTAGTGTGATGACTCACTGTAGGCTTCGCTGAAATGTTTATTCAACAAATGAAGGAATATGTTGCTGCAATTCTGTCTTCCCAGCTTCCTGACACACACATCCTCACCCTGCCATGGTGAGAACTCAGCAGAGATAGGAAAATCTGCAGCTTTGGAAGTTGCAGGATGGAGAAATGCTCAAGACACTAATGAAATTTTCAAGTTAGAACAGGATGCCTGGCTGTGACAGAGGAGGACAAAATTGGAACGATTTAAAACCCAAGGCTGCCAGTAAAGAGGCATGTGAAGTTGTTTCTTCCTGATAATTTCCACAGGACTCTGCAAGACAGAACTGAGTATAAAAGCCTGGCTTTATGCCAGGCCTAGGTGGAGCATCTCACTCCTAACAACAGAGAGACTTCCTTACTCTTCAGGTTCTCTGACCTGGGACAAACACCCTCATTCTCAGCATGGCTGGTGAACTCAGACACTCCCCAGGTCACTTCTGTGAAACAGTACAGAAGGAAGTTGACCTGAAATCTAGAAATGGAGTAAGTCAGGTACAGGGGTGCCTTGAAAGATGTCTCTGCCTTCTGCAAGAGCTGCTTCTCCTCCTTTCTGCATGCACCTGCTTCATGCCTGCAAGGCAGCTCCAGCCCCATTTCCTGGCACTCTGCAGATGTGTGTGTGTGTTTTCTGGGTGTAGAAATGCAAGCAGGCTGAGAGATTTTAGCCACAGGGAAGAAAGGAAGGTGGAATTGGATCAGGCTGACTTGGCTGCTGTGTCAGAGAAGGAGAAACAGAGCTGCTTTTCCCAGCAGCCATAGAGAAAAGGGTAATTAAGGAAAAAAAAAAAAGGAGAAAATAAAGGAATGAGATTGGATGGGTCTTGGTAGAAAAACAGGTGAGCTGGCCTCATTCTCCCTTGGTGGTGCTGGAAGACAGGGAAGCTGACACAGTCTGCTCTCTGAGTAGGATTTGGCAGACAAATGAAAGAGTGAGGTGGCTCAGACAACTCTGCTGCTTGAACATCTGTTCCTTGTCTCCTTCAGAAAGGGCAGAAGGGTGAGGTGGAGAGCGATGCCTGACAGGACAGATTAGCTCACAGGTAGCCAGCTAAACCACACTGTACCAAAAAACCCCCCAACCCCAAGAAGAAAAGGCCAGGATTTCCAGTGTCTTATTGCAGGTTTAGGACCTACCTGTTGTGAAGGAACAAGGAAGTTTGTCAGGAGAGTGACCGTGGTGAATTTGTTTCCAAGTGCTCTTCTGGTATTTATTACACCAAAGTTGTGCCTGCCAGCACACTCTCTGTGCCCTCTGCAAAAGGTGTTTTGAACTCAGAGACACACCATGAAAATAAGGTGCCCCAGGGTTATAAGGTGAGTGCTGATGCACCTCCTGTTGCTGGCCAGTCTCTGGTAAACCTGACCAAGGAAGTCAATATGCCTTGTTCTGAAGGTGCATTTCATGTCTGTTTTCTGTTTTGCTAAGCTGAGGCAGGACAAGTCACAGAAGAAGAAAACAATGGTACAAGACTGCTGCTCATTATGGCAATGATTGCTTTAAAATTATTCTCCACAGCCCTTCGTACCAAAGATTAGCACACAAAAACACTTCTCTACCACTGTACAGCTTCTGTGGCTGAGGTTGCCATCTGTCTTGATTATCCTTAGACATCCTGCAAAACTCCTAATCTGTCCTTCGTGCTTTGTTGTGCCACGGAGCTGTGGCACAAGCCTGAAGCTTTTAACTGATTTAATTTCCCACTCCTCGAAGAAAACATTTTACTGTTTGCATTCTTAAACAGGAGAATGAGTAACAGGGCAAATGGTTTGCCTGTAGGACTTCATTTAAGCTTTGCAGCTCCTTAAGCCTCAGTGCAAGCTCCCCAGAGACACATGGATGACAGAGATGACACAAATGTACAGCTGAAGATTAAGAACTCCATCTACCCTGTGACAGGTCATGAGGATGAGCAGGAAACTGCTGCTATTAATTAATTACTCAGTTGCAAGCAAAACCCCTCTTTGCTTTTTCACTTTTATCTCCCCACTAGTACATTGGACAAGGTTTTTACTTCCCTGCCAGAGAAAATGGGAATAATCCCTTTGACAGAGATATCATCATAGTGAGCACTGCACAAACACTGAGCTCCTACGACTCCCAGGATCTCACAAGAGCCTGTCACCCTCCATCCCCTACATCAGCAATCCCCTCACTCCTCTGCAGAGTACAGCCAAGCATGCAGAACATCTCTTTTCAAGTCTTTATCACCTGCTAGCTGGTCTGCTCAGCCTCTTTAGACACAGCCAAACTCTCAGGCAGCAGAGCACCAAGATGGCAAATACGACTGTGGCTTTCCTTAGCTCTTTGCCAGTGCCTAGGATGGATGACTGAACTTGCTGAAGTTCCCAGGAATGTCTGTAGGATGGCAGCTACTGCTTCAGGAAACAGAAAGGACCACTTGCACTCGCTGCCATGTAATCTCCATTCCCAGCCTCTGTCACAGCCTCAGTGAGACATTGTCCATTTCTGGACAGAGAAGTTTAATTTAATTAAGCTTGCTGAAAAGCCTTACAGTGGCTCCATTCTCACAGCCCTTTGTTATCCAAGAGAAATATACAGGCTTCCTCTGTCAACTCCCTTTAAAAAACAGATACAGGATAACGTCTCTGGTTTTAAACCAGTCCCAAACTCTAGAAAGGTGTGATTTATGTACCACAGATCAAAGAAATGGAAACACAGAAACAGCAGCACCATTGCAGGCAGACTTTTTGGGGCATTGCAGTCAACAAAATAAAAGACATAAAAACAAACTAACAGGTGAGAAGCACAAAATACCCGGCGCGTTGAGAACAATACAATTTCTGCAGGGGAGAATGGGGAGTGAAGCCAATTAGGCAGAAGTTACTGTACAACAAAGATGGAAGAGATATTGCAATTTTCCCAAGTGACTGGGGTACTGAGCATTTTCCATAGATTTACAGAAGCACAGAGCAAGGACATTGACTTGACTGGAAGAATGAAGACTGAACTTCCTTTTGCTCTCCCTTCCTTTGACCGAGTACAAAGCCAGCAGAAATGGAGAGGCACAAGAGGGCTGGCAAAGCTCTTCTTCCTCTCCTGGCCTTTCATCTTTATTTCTATTCTAGAACAAGAGGAGAATGAAAGTTTATGTTTTTTGAGTAGACTGAGAGAAGCATGGTACGTTTTCTCTGAATCCTTGTAACCAAAAAGCCTCCAAGGTGAAGAAACAGCAGCTGTTCAGTTGCTTGAAGCACCTGTCCACTTTTGGCTCTTCACTCTTCTCACATGAGAAACCTGCAGCCAGTTTCACATGCTGCTTCTCATAAAAGAGAGCTGTTTTTATAGACTCATTTTTCAAAGCATTACCCTTGAACAGAAATAACTCTGCTTAAAATGAAGTTTTTTTAACATACCACATGATTAATTTGCTTTTGTTTTTCTGATTCTTTTTTTACAACGTAGAACAGAAGTCTACCATATTGATCTCCCTTTGGCAACAAAATATTGTTGCAGACATATAAAGTATGGGGGTTAGGCTTGAGAAACACAACACTGCCATTATTTTCTAACCTCTCAAAGATCTTTATGAACAACACAGCACAATCTGCATTCAGACAAATCACTTGATTCAGTAGATTCAATCAAGGCAGCTCCTCCCACTCCCACTGAATGCCTGAACTGCAGAATGCATGTCCTGCTGACTCACAAAAAAATTAGCAGATCAGTGAAAACAAAGGCTATGCTACGCTGTGCAAGGAAGGTGCCAAACCCTGCTGAGGTTGCCTAACAGAAAAATGTTTTATTTGATATGTAATACAGTTAACTGCACACACTCTGCATTAAGAAAATGAAACCCAGATAAAACTGGTGTTGTCTGGAGGAGAAAGAGCTTGAAAGCGAAACAGAAATTAAATGAACCTTGAAAATGAACTGTATCAAGAATTAATTTGAAAGTATAATGGTGCATGGGTACCACTATCACTACCAGAGATAGATGCTGCTTGGTCTAAGGCTTAAGCAAGAAACAATCACCACCATAAGGTCTTCTCCAATTTGTTGAATGGATATGATAACATCAATATAAGTGCTACAAGAATCATGTACTAAAAAGCAATGCTGACAATGTCTGTTTCTTTCTGCTCCAGTTTGTAAAAAAAATTAAATGAAAAAATTGTTAGCAAAGTGGGTCTATTTCTAGTCTGTGCCTCTTCATTGGGTAGGATCTAAAAGCAGGAATTTATTAACACACTATCACAAGCACAAAAAAATACCTCCAGCAGAACACCAACCCAACAAAACGTAGTGGTGGTTTCCAGAAGCATCTGTGCACAACAGTACTGACCTTAGATAACTCCAGAATCCCTGAGTGGGGGTTTATGGTCCACCAAAGATCCCACCCTCATAAAACATCAATCCAAAGCTACAGAAATGAAAAGCCTTCACCCTGGAGTGTCGTGAAATACTGAGGGTGATGTAAGCTCAGGCTTGCAACTGTAGGTCTGACTAGGTTAGATTATCAATAAAAGAAGTACCACCACTGCCTCTTTAAAGAGAGTGATTAAATGTCCTCTCCAAAAAATGCATTTGGAAAGAAGAAGAAAAAAAAAATCGTTTAACAAAAGTATTGCATTTAATATCTGCATGAACATTATCAGTTGGAGAGCATTATTTTCCATTCAGTGAGAAACTTGGCATTCAAGTCTGGCATTAATTTTGAAAAGTCTGGTTCCATCTCTGCCAGTGCCTTCTTCACGTGACTGAGCACGTCCCCGTCTGCGCTTTTTCCAAAACTGCAGATTTTCTCCCCAGAACAAATGACGTATTGTTGTCAGAATTTCATGCAGTATCTTCCACCAGCATCAGCAAGCCCGAAAGCATCCAAAAATCTATCTCTGTGAGAGTTCAGAGTAAATTCATGCACAGGAGCTGAAATGCGCCATTCATTCCAGGCATAACAGAAATTGTTGTGTCCTTCCCAGTGGGTAACTGCACTGGGAGCTAGCAATGAATGGGATTAGATGGGATAATCACCACTAAAATAAGCAGACCCAATGGCTTCATTGGGATGCTGTCCAATATGCCAGCAATTAATTGAATACGGGAGGTGACTGAGCTACTCTACTTTCAAACTATATAAATGAAATGCAAAATTAATTCAGATTGAAGCAGTCCGTGAGAGCCAATGGGCTTGCAAAGCTTTGTACTCTTTCTGAATTTAGGCCACAGTTATCACAGCAATACACTAAGGAGAAACTGAAAATGTTTTTCTTCCACTGCCTATTGTTTGGGTAGTTTATGTCTACCAAAATGGCTTTGGATACCATCTGTGGTTCCCATTAGCTCCACAGCTGAACAAAAAAATCCCTCATGGCACTACAAAACACAATGTAAGGCACACAACTAATTCTGTATGGTTCTGCATGCACTGGCCAATCCAAATGCACACAAAATTGCAGAATTAAACAAGTTACACTGGAGCACTTTGGTAACACAACTTTGTTTGTTGGTTAATTGTTGGGGGTTTTTTAATTATTTTTTAGTTGTGCTGGTTTTACCTGGGGTAGAGCTTATTTTCTTCCCAGTAGCTGCTATGGGGCTGTGTTTTGGATTTGTGCTGGAAAAGGTTGATAATTCAGAGATATTTTAGTTGTTGCTGAGCTGTGTTTGAAGAGTCAAGGCCTTTTTTGCTCCTCACCCCAACCCACCAGTGAGTGGGCTGGGGGTGCACAAAAAAATTGGAAAGGGACACAGCTGGGTCAGCTGACCCCAAGTGACCAAAGGGATGTCCCAAACCATAAGGACCATGCTCAGCAAATAAAGCTGGGGAATAAGGAGGAAGGGGGAAATTTTGGAATGATGATGTTTGTCTTCCCAAGTCACCAACGCGTGATGGGGCCCTGCTCTCCTGGAGATGACTGAACACTACCTGTGGGATGTGATGAATGAATTCCTTGTTCCATGTTGCTCATGTGCACAGCTTTTGCTTTACCTCTTCATCTGTCTTTATCTCAGTCCATGAATTTTCTCACTTTTCTAATTCTCTGCCCCATCCCGCCTCAGGGGACAGTGAGTCAGTGGCTGTGTGGGGCTTGGTTGCCATCTGGGGTTAAACCATGACATTAATATACTAACACAGAAATAGCTTCAGGGAGAAAACTGAAATTGTCTTTCTACAAGGTCATTAAGGCCCTTGGCTGCTCATAACAGGAGCAGTTCCAGATTTTATTCATACATTCTGAGCCAGATCTGTAGTTTATAATCCTAGAGTTTTCAGATTACTTTTTTTTATGACTCTGGGCATGGGAAAGGAAGGGTTTGGTTAGGGGGGGTGGGGAAATAGGATAAGACAATTTTGTTTTTCAAATATTATGACACTCAAAAGAACTTGTTCTGCAGAGCTGTTAATTTTCCTATTTGTTCTGCACTCAGTTACAAGAACTTGCTTTGTTTAACAATGTCTACATTCAAAGCTGTTATCTTTCAAGTAGAGTCTCAGATTTTTACAGACAAGGTGCTCAGATGTCAACAGCAGAGGAAGGATGTATGAGATTTGATATGTTTCAAATACATGGGGAGTTAATGTTTCATTTAAGGCAGTATCCCTTCTGCCTCTCTGGAAGAACTTGTCTGTAGATTCATTGTGTTTTATGCACAGGTAGTACAGATACAACCAGAACTAATTCCACATTATTTCCTGACACGTCAGTCTTCTGGATCTTTACTTTCATCACCGCTCTAGCTAGCAGCCCAGCTTATCTTATTTTCCCAATATCTATCACAGAGAACTTTATTCAGATCACTGCCTAACAGGAACAGGGAGGAAAAATGAGCCTCAGCAGGTACTGCTGTAAGTGTTCCAGCAATCCTGGTACCTCAGTGCAATTACAAGACGGCAAAATGCTGTTTGCAGTAGAGCTCTCCTGTGTGACAGAGTGCTTTCTGTACGATGTCGAGCCTCCTTTTTGTGTCACTTTGCCGTGTGGCAGCTCAGTGCTGCACAACAACAAAGGGTGCATGGATCAGATCGTGGGATCACAGTGATGTGTCAGCTCTGTGCCTCTACCTGGGTGACTCTGTCAATAGAGTGACTGGAGAGAACTTCCAGAGCTCACACAAAGTGGCATCATGAAGGCATACGGCCCCTTACACTTCAAAAATAACTCATTTGTTTTCAGGGAATAGAAGAGAGAAAATCAGGCTTCACAGCTGGGGAGCCTTTAGAGTCCAAATCACACTTTTTCATCTTTTCATGATTCTGACTCTTTTAAGGGAAAAATCTCTTCAGATCTCCTTATGCATAAGGCTACTCTGCAATCTTCTTCAAATAAGATGATAGCTACCATGTTTTAATTTAATTAAAATAGAGGAGATCATGAAAGATGGTGGCAGGAAAGAAGAACAAGCATTTACATGGTAAAGAAGAATATTTCTATCTTCATACCTTTTCTAGGCCTGTTTTATTTCTTCCTCTCTGATTTTATTTTCCCTCCTCTTTTTGGCCTCTATTAATTTTTTGCTCCACATTATACATAGCAATAGTATCTCTTGCAAAGGTAGGAGAGCAGAGCAGATATGGAAATAACTTTAGATTTCTCCTTTTTAAATATTGGTCTGGTTCTGATTTTTCCTTCCATTTACTGCTTTATTGCCATCAAATATTGGCTTAGTAAATAGAGAAGTGGGAATTTGAAGTTAAGCCCATGTACCAGGGAAAGCTTGCTGTAAGATATTAGTAAGAGAAAACCTTTCTTTTTTAGATGGCCCAAGGGTATTTTCCTAGTCGACAGCTGGCCTAGTTACCATGGAAAACAGAAGAGCTGGAGGGCAGGCACAGTAGGAAAATGAGGCAGAGACCTACATGAAATTGGGCTGGCTTAGTTTGCAGAGGCTTGCTGAAATTAATCTCTCACTTCAGACACCTTGTTGCTCTTTCATTGCTGGGAGTAGACACAGAGTTTCATCTAGGTTTAAAAGTCCATCTCAGCTCTGCTGAGACACGTCCAGCTGTGGGACCAGATCTGAATAAGCTTTTGAATAAAGTAAAATCCCTTTTAATGACCCCCTAACCAAGAAGGTGTTACTTACTAAGCTTTCACCAAGGAAATCTTACATCACTCTCTTCAGATCAAACTGGATTTTAACCTCGGTGTTAAAATTCATAGATTTTAATGTCAGAAGAATTTAAGGTAGATACAAGAATGAAAATCCATCCTGAATTTTACTTGATAGGTACCCCTGGCAAAACTATTTTATTTCTCTGTGCTTCTGTTTTCCTTTTCAAAAGCGGAGAGAATTATTTCTCATAGGCTTTCTACAGAATGCTGTGTTTGTTTCTAAGCTGCTCTTATGCCAGAGGTAAATGCCATGGCAAATAGGTCTTTTTAACAACATTGCCACCTCCTTCCCATATGGGAACCCATCTCGCCAGCATCTTTCAATCATTTGGGAGAAAATAACAGCCCCAGGCATTTTTTTTTGCTCATAAGAAAACAGAATTAAGATTCAGTTGTTGTGATAAAAAAGTCCAGGTCTGGTTCCAAGATTCACAATCACATTTGTGGAAGTATTATTGCAGCAAGCAGATGTCATATTTCCATATGTCCTGAGTCAGGTAAAGAGTGGAGCAAGCTCTCCAGGGGCAGTCACTGCATTGGCAGAATAAATATAGATCAGCCATCTGACNCCCCTGAATCAGCCACAATTCTTTCTAGAGGTTTACTCTGCTGACAGACCCAAAATCTGTGCATGCCAAAAATTAATATAGGTAAGTGCCATGTTTTTTCTACCAGCAATACTCATGGGGTGGCATCCATGGGTGAGCCAGGCAAATTATTGATTAAATCACCTTTAAATTGCTGGTTTAAAAACTCCAAATAGCAACAGCTGAAGACAGCACGTGCCAGCTTTGAATTGATGCAAAAAAGATTTAAAATGGGGCATCCTACCAATGAGGCTCCATTTTCACACCATGACCAAGCAATGCCCTTCTGAGTGACACACACAACAAAGCACTGGCAGTTCAGGAATGTTTGCCACCCTGGCTNAAGTAAAATCCCTTTTAATGACCCCCTAACCAAGAAGGTGTTACTTACTAAGCTTTCACCAAGGAAATCTTACATCACTCTCTTCAGATCAAACTGGATTTTAACCTCGGTGTTAAAATTCATAGATTTTAATGTCAGAAGAATTTAAGGTAGATACAAGAATGAAAATCCATCCTGAATTTTACTTGATAGGTACCCCTGGCAAAACTATTTTATTTCTCTGTGCTTCTGTTTTCCTTTTCAAAAGCGGAGAGAATTATTTCTCATAGGCTTTCTACAGAATGCTGTGTTTGTTTCTAAGCTGCTCTTATGCCAGAGGTAAATGCCATGGCAAATAGGTCTTTTTAACAACATTGCCACCTCCTTCCCATATGGGAACCCATCTCGCCAGCATCTTTCAATCATTTGGGAGAAAATAACAGCCCCAGGCATTTTTTTTTGCTCATAAGAAAACAGAATTAAGATTCAGTTGTTGTGATAAAAAAGTCCAGGTCTGGTTCCAAGATTCACAATCACATTTGTGGAAGTATTATTGCAGCAAGCAGATGTCATATTTCCATATGTCCTGAGTCAGGTAAAGAGTGGAGCAAGCTCTCCAGGGGCAGTCACTGCATTGGCAGAATAAATATAGATCAGCCATCTGACACAGAATGCTCCTGGGACTTTGAAGCTCCCTGGCTCTGCTGTTGGCATCTTTCTTGCCCTCAGAGTGCTGTCCTTGTGCTCAGAGACTGCAGCTGGATGGAGGGCTCAGATGCAGAACTCCTCTCCTCTCCTCTCCTCNTGACCAAGCAATGCCCTTCTGAGTGACACACACAACAAAGCACTGGCAGTTCAGGAATGTTTGCCACCCTGGCTGCTGCAAACCACTTCGACAAAGTGCCCCATCCACAAAAGCACAGACACGAGATCTGAGCCGCTCAAAAGCTGGCTAAGCAGCGCCTATCAGAAAAGTTTAATTAAATTAAAGTGCTTCTCCTGATAGGAATCATCACACCCAATGAATGACATTGTGGAGCAGGTTAAGTAGAAGAACAAATACTGGCTTTTAATACCAGACACAACAAAGGGAATGCTACAGAAACGTCGAAATCTTGTTTTCTGTTTGACCTTCTCCACGCCCAGTGCTCACAGGATAATTATTGCAAATGGCAGAGCCTTTTTCCCCAGACAGAACCCCCCTTCCCTTGCTGATGTACAAACAAGGTCTTCCTTCAGTTAAAAATGCATAATGTGTTACAATACTCATGATGAGGGACTGTTCTTTCAGTTAATCCAAGCCAATGAATTTAACTGTGGGAATCCCTGTTCAGCCCCTTCTTCATTAGCCAAGATGGCAGCTGCCACACTAAAGCTAATGAGCCTGATTAATATCAACTGAGTAAATTAAATTTTTTTTCCAGACATCAGATAATTTTGTACTGATCCAGACATTTATACAGATTTAATATCAGCTGACATACCATAATTTCTCATTTAACACTAATTGAAAACTACTGTTTTCTTATTCTAAAGAGCATTTGCTGTCACTTATAACTTATGGCTTTTCATAAAGCTATTTTTCAAATAATACCATCATTGAATGTTATGTTTTCTGCCTAGCTGCAGAACTTTTATATGCAAGCATGTGACTGGTGACATGGGAAGAATGGAATAATCAGGTAGTTTCTCTCAAAGGTATTTATTTTAACAATTTTTCTTCATATTTTCCATTATATATTTGTAAAAGGACAGATTGAAACAAATGAACAAAAGAAAAAACTCTTCGTTTAAGCAGTGTTGAACTCAGCCCCACTAGGTATTTTTTTTTCCTTCTAAATAATTTTGGGTTTGTTCAGCTTGCCTTCAGGCTTGGCTTCTTCAGATGCTACAGAAGAAAGAGCACATCTCTATTTCTGTGCCATTTGTTCTTATTATAATGCAAAAAATCTCTATCCCATGGGTTTCACCACGACACTCCTTCAGCTGAACATCACCTGTGTGGAACACTACAGAAAGTTATTGGTGAGAGTCTCCATCCCAGAGATGGCACCCAGTACAAAACTGGTTAATTGGAAAACACTCATAACTTTCTCAATCATTCCACAGGTAAAAGCTCCCTTTGTGCTGATGCCTTGAGATTTAGCTCTTATAACAAATATCACCTTTATTCCCTTACTCCTGTCTAGTCACTGTTTCCTGGTAGCCTCTGCAGGCATCAGTTCTTTGACACCACCAGAAGGGACAACGAGGCTTCTGAAAATCCTCTGGGACTCAGGAGAATATTTGGGATAGAGTCTCAACAAGGTAGAGGCCTTGCCAAGCCTCTGAAGGGGGGGAGAATGATGCCTTGAGATTTAGCTCTTATAACAAATATCACCTTTATTCCCTTACTCCTGTCTAGTCGTTGTTTCCAGGTAGCCTCTGCAGGCATCAGTGCAAGCCCCTACCTAAGGACTGTCCTGGTGGCTCAGGAACTGAAGGACTGTGGAAATAGAATTAGTAAAGAGGCAAAGACAGCTGCAGAATTCATTTGCAATGTACAGAAACAGGTAAATGCTGTCAGGAGGGACCTCTGCAAGTCCCCTGGTCTGGTCCCTGTTCTAATCAGAGCTAGCTCTGGTGGTGTATCAGGTTGTTCAGAGGGCCTGCCTTTAGCAGCAGGCTGGGAGAGTTCCTGGGACAGCGGAAGGAACAGCGATGCAATTTGACCTTGATGGGTCCCCAGAAAAAGAGGAGTTTCAAAAGACATGACCCAGTGACAGGCAGGCCTATCATTCAGCCAGGAACATGAATAAGTGTGCCAGGAGCTGCTTTTCCCCATTGTGAGTGTCACTCTGGTCTGTCTTCAGTCCCATCAACCCCACTGAAACTGGAGGGCAATTTCTGGTGAGCACTTCCAGCCAGGGCCCAGCTGACACGGGAACAGCAAATATTTCAAAATTCCTGTGATAGAGATTAATTTTAGGCTAGGAACAAAGACTCCATATTGCTCTTTGCACTGTCTAAACCATGTCTGTCAGAACTACCCTTTTGTACAAAATAGCAGAGATTGGGGTTTTGCCTATGGCACTGCCTGGGCAAAATTCTCTCACGTGTTTGCAGTGCACAGAATGTAAGGGCTCCATTCTCTGAATGAACAGCTGACTATTTACCAGTCTTTGGCCCCCAGTCCTTCAAGTTCTCAGAGAGGTTATGTCAGGCCAAGGAGGACAGTTCAGTCAGCCTCAGGATTTGTGGGACGTGATCAAGCTTGAGTCCCCAGGGGCTTTTCCAAAAGGAGAGCTGATGTCTGTTTGTTTTCTAGAATCTGTAATTTAGACTGAGACAGAAGCACAGAGAGGTTACATTTCTAGGCCCAAGGGTCTTCAGGGGAACATACAGAAACACAGGAATCAAAATTACACTATACAGGAAGGGTAGAGTAGTGGCACAGGTTAGACTTGGGAATAACGCTTTTTTATGGGACTGGTTCTAGATCTCCCAGTTCTCTTGGGAAGTCACCTGAATCTAAACTTAACTGCTGGTAAAAAGTATTATTAGAACACAGCAGAGCTGTGTTACTTACAGTACTACTTATATCTGCTCTCCCTTTGCTTTTCTGCATCCTTCCTCCTATAAAAATATTTTGCTTGCTATCCTTTATTCCCTCTCTTTGCTCCTTTGCCTGCCTAAAGCCTATTTTGTGTCACTTCAATCAGATCCACACTTCTGTGCAAACACTGGGAACATTGTGACAATTTCCTCCTTTCCCAAACCAGTGAACACTGCTCAGGCTTCTGATTCTGGGAGAAGAGTTGGGATCCTGAAGCAGAAAAGGCAGAAGTGTTTGCAGAGCCAGGTGCAGGGAATTCCCAGTTTCAAGCCTTGCCACTGCCAGAATCATGCTACTTTGCACATTACATCCTCTACCCACTTCCAAGTGAACCTAGAAGAATCTTGGGAGTGAAGTGGAAGGAGGCCTTGAGGGAACACTTATTTTAATTTCACTGGATGACAGACTGTGAACAATTGCTGGGGGAGGCTGAACATGGAAACTGAGCACTTATGTAAGGGGAAAAAAATATATATTTTTTAATCTACTTGGATATAAGCCTTGCTACACAAGCTAGAAAAATCAAGTGTAAGAAGCATAAAACAGGATTTCATTGAGAGATATGTTGAAGGTGGCTTTGCTGTTTACACTGAAATACTTAAGAGTCACCCTTTATGTCTAAGGATTTGAACTCTACAAACCACTTACTAGATAAGAAAGGAAATCTCATTTTTGTGAAAGAGGGAGGGTGCTGATTTGAAAGGATCATCCACCTGTGTATGTGCCACTGTTTCTCTATTCAAGTAAACACTTAATAACTTTTGTTACTATGTTATATTATTATAATACCTACACTACCTCTAATATCTACAAAAGATATTGGCTTTATTTCCACATCTATTTATTCACACAACAGAACCTTCACCACTCTAGAGCTGCTCCAATGAGCTTTGCTTGCACAGCTTGCAACCACTTTTGAGCCAGCGAGCAGTCAGGCAGCACGTTATTTTTCTACTGTCCACTAAATCTGGAACTGAGCAGAAGAAAAGCATGAGTATAAACAAATTTGTACTCACCATTCAAAATTTTCAGGGGAGGTAATTTGTACTAGCTCTTTGAAAGACAGACAAATGAAAAACAAGAGCTACTCCAGCACCGAGGCTTTGATCAAATTTACAAACAAATAATTTCCCATATATATGCTGCCTGCAGTTTATCCCACTTAAAACCCACGCTCCACTTCATAACGCTTTCTTTAAACTTCTTTTTAAATTTTTTTTTCCTTAACATAATGTTTTCCCTCAAGTAACAGCCAGCAGTGAACAGCAGCCAGGCAACACACTGCAGAGGTGAGATACCAATGGTATTTCAAAAATTGCTATGCCTAAAAGATGGTGTGTTTTCAAGTTAAGAAATAAGACGACCTGGTAATGGTGGAGGATTGAGCAACTTGGATGAACACCAAGAGAGGGAGATGTACCTGAAATAACAAACTTTGCATTAGGGATTGTCTTAAAATATGCATTGTATCTCCTCTAAGTTGAGTTGGAAGCATGCTGGTGACTTGCTTTAGAATGGATGGGAGGGTAAATCATCCAAAAAACAGCTCAATGTGGCACTGATGCCATGATGATGTNCACTGGGTTACCTCAGCCACAAGTGTCTGCTTTCACATCTCCAGTGACATGCAGAAGAATTAGGACTTTTTGACATGCCATCTGAATGTTTGCACCAAAGCTCCATGTTTCTGTGAAAAGTTTTGATTTTGATGAACATTTTAAAAAAAGTCAGTGAAAAATTCCTTGCTCCTTTACGTTACTCTGTCAGCCACCCACCACAGATACAATATTGTGATAACATAACTCTGGATGCCTTTATATGGGAATAAAGGCCTTTCAGAGACAAAATTCAGTTCTTGTAGCCTGATTTTCTTTCTGAAACAAAAAATAATGTGCTGAACTTCACCAAACAGTATCCTGTGTATTTGACAGAGAAAGCTAAAGGACAATTCAGCTGTGTCATTTGGCAGAGATGCCTATGGCTTGTATGACCTATTGGGTAGAATTTTACAGGTTTTAGAATTGGAAAGAATCTTAATTCTTTCAGATTCACTGGTCACTTTCTGTTTAATTCAAGGGTCCAACATACATCAGTTGCAACCAAGTGGGCTCTTTGCCAAGAAAACTCTGAAGGAGACAATGTGACACAGTGGTCCCTTGAATGATTCTCTTGCTTAAAAGGAGGAGAATTACAGCAGGTTTACAAAATTACACAATTACAAAAGGAGGTTATTACAACATCACAGCAATGATGTTCAAGCAAAGGAGCCATCAAAGCAAAGACAACTCCTCTGACAGCTCTCGCTCTCCTCTCTCAAATGATTTTTAATTTGGTCCCCACCCAAATGACATCATTCTGATTACAGACTAATTTACCACTGAGTATGGGTGAGCATTCTGAAGCAATTAATATTTAGGGAAATATTTTCAAACAGTAAGGGCTTTACAAGTTTAATCCTGAAATAGCTGTCATCTGCAAACACCTGAACATACTGAATTATAGTAATTCTGCACTGTTAGCCTGACAGGACCTTTTATCAATCCTTCCCTTCTCCTGCCTAGAAATATTGTCTTTTATTCTAATTTCTTTCTTTCTTTCTTTTAAAATGTGTTCATAATTATTCTTTTCTAAGAAAAATTACCCAAAATTGAAGAAAAAATTACAAATTAATTTTCTCCTAAATAGTGCACTGATAGAACATATTCAACAATGTCTAATTCATGATTCTATTTTTTATAATGTTTCAGTTATTTAGGAAAAGGTCCAAGGCCCAGCTTTCATGCTGGTGGAGAGTGATGACTAAACCTAGAAATATTAACCACAGAAAACACACAACTGACAGCATCATTAAGCCAACTAATAACTCATTACACTGCATGTCCTGTATCCACTTGAAGCCTCTCTATTTATTCATACTTTTCCTTGAAGTTCTCACTGACAGTGTTCAGAAATAGGAATGGTTTACAAAACTCCAGCCTGTCAGACCAGGCTGTGATCAATGGCCTAACTAGAAATGAGTACTCCAAACATATCAGTCCAAGGAAATCAGGGCCTGAACTGCATTTATTCAAGTCATGAGGCAAAAAATTTGTGTTCCAAGAAAAATGGATTGAAAACAACTCTCTGGGGTAGCTCAAGACAAATTTTGTCAAAAATTGGTTCAAACAGCTCTAGTTAAAACACAAAAGCTTGCTAAGCTGGAAAGAGAAAAAGACCTATAACAGAGCAAGACTTATAAAATGTTTTACATAATGTGATGCAATTTTGAAACATCTGCAGACTCATTTTGAGTACAATAATTGCCATTTCCAGCAGAACAAAAGTTTCATACAAAGGAAATAAATGTAATTTTTTTTCCCAAATATTCACGTAATGTAAAACCTGAAAGTGAAATCATGAAATGCAACTAAATCAAAAATTTTTTAGATATTACATCCAAAACATTTGCAGTGAGGCATCCTCTCTCAGTATTTCACCTGAGCACTCAGAATCACTGCAGCACAGAAGCAGCCCACTGGAGGAAACACAACAGCAGCTGCTCAGCTGGGAATCACAGGAGATTCTCACAGGAGATGCTGTTTGCCTTCCAGCTGAGGCTTCATCTCCTCAGAACCATTACAACCTGGTTTGGGAAATTTGCATCATCCTTAAATTATTGGATAAATATTATGAATTATATCATCCTTTAAAATTGCATCATCCTTAAATAGCTACTGTTATTTATGATTTGGACATTTCAGATTCTTGAAGTTGGCCACTCGATGTTGGTCTAGCCTAAAGAAAATTTCAGTGTAAAGAATCTACTTCTAGGGTTAGATTCAGGCATCTTTTTCCAGTAGGTTTTCACAGTATAAAAAAATCAAAATAATTCCACATCCTTCAAATTCATGACTGAAAATTATCCACGTGAAGAGACAGAGATAGATGAACGTTTCCTCAAAAATTTTGCTGACTGATTACTACTCTGGTTTATACCCCCAAAATGTCCCTCTGGGACAAGCACAGACTGTGTGAGGTATCCCTCAGGAAAGGTTTTGGCTCCCTGTTTTGTTTCTGAAAGAAGCAACAATAAAATCATTTTAACATGAAAAAAGAAGAAAGGCACAGATGAAAGCTGCGTGTGACACCTGCACAGAGCCCTGCTCTGAAGCCCTTCCTTGGCAATGCCCTCTCTGCTTCCCCAGCACTGCTCAGCTGCACAGGGGAGTCTCTGCAGCCCATCACCCCCCAGCATCAGAGACCAGCACAGTGCTCTGTGCCACCCTTCCTGCACAGCAGATCCAACAGGCAAACCCACCTTTGGCATTCAGCTGCATCACTGCAGGGGTCAGGACAGACATAACTTGAAGCTTGTAGGGAGTTTCCTGGCACAGCTGAAAAACCAGATTTGTCAGCTCCAGAATTTTTGACTGCAACAGGAGCCAAATGCAGAATAAATCAGACAAGCCGTGTTTGGAAACACAATGTACTGAAAAACTTTTTCCTTAGTGCTACCTTATAAATCACGAAGCAGCGAAAAGAATGAAAGCTTTTCAGAACTCTGTCACCTTTTCTGGTTTATCTTTGCAGTTCTCAGTAGGTTCACTTGGGCACATACACAGTGCTGTGTTTTTTCATTACAGTAACAGG
>VZTH01001870.1:0-14413 GCA_013397815.1 Aleadryas rufinucha
CCGGGGCCATGCCCCGGCACTGGGGAAGGGTGGGGGGGGAGCTCGAGGCCGCTCCAGGAAAAGCGGCTTCAGCCCCCATCCCCTCCCCGCTCCCGCAGGAACGGCAAAACCAAAAGAGAGAACTTCCTGTCTTCCCCAAACCTTAAATATGGAAATTCTGAAAAGCGCTACTGGTCAAACAAGCTGTCTGTCAGCTCAGGCTCAACCTACCACACTAGGGTACTGATGACAGGACACATTGTCAGAAAAGCAAGATGTATTTCATTTTGGGGAATCTAAATGGTTACTGACGTATGTACAAACAGTGAGTTACGTATTAAATATTGCATGTGAGTGAGAAACATTTTATATGACTCTTTGAGAAGAGAAAAATAAATCCCACTGGTGCGCCTTACTGAGAGACCTAGAGACTGAAACTGCTGATCTTCCTTTTCACTGACCAGATGTGGACTTCAGGTTATTTCTGGAGCCTGTCAAGAGGGCATCAGACTGGTTTAGATGACAGAGAGTAATTCCAGCACGGGACTTGTGTGGAGCATGAAGAGTTTCTTTGACTCCTGTGGAAACTCAGAAAATGAGCATCCATCACAAGACAGGGTCTGAAGTGCTCTGTGGTCAGCTCATCTTCACAGAAACACAGCTTCTTCAATGAAATTCCCAATAGGACATGCCTCACTTGCCTCACTCACTGGCCAAAATCAGTCCTGCTAAAGTCCTTCTTGGACAACTTGGAGATAAGACTGTCTTGAGTCTGGTGCTTGGAAATGCAGCCCAGTGGCAATACCTCTAAAAATCTATATTCTCTCAGAAACAGGAACATCCATGCTTGCTCTCATCATCTCTGGCAGCATCTGTCTGCCTTGTGCTTTTGCCAAAGCCCCAATACCCACCCACACGTAGCAGCTCTCAGCTGACTTTGGCAGCTGCAGTCCTCAGCAGCCACCAGCTGGTCAACACCAATGAATACTCTCATTGTTGTTGACTTCTGCACATCCTCTTTGGTGCCTCTCCCACCTGCACCATGAAGACAACCCAGGTGCCCAGACCCCGTGGAAATGTGCAGAGCACATGTGCACTGGCTGTTCCCCACAGGCACCACAGCATCCATAATGTCCAAGGGGACACCAAGGCTATGAGATGGATAAGGGTGTAGGTGCACACCTGCAGAGTGTCATAAAAAAAGACAATTCTCACTCCTGTGAGGTGAAGCAAGTTGTTTTATTTGGATCACAGGAGTTTTCCAGGAATCCCGAAAGAAAATAGAAAAAAAAAGTTTAAAAGAAAATCCCAGGTGCAGGGATTAGACACCCGAGCAGCCGCCCGACTGCCCTTGCAGGAGTCTGTGCGGTGTCAAGTGGGTAGAAAAGCAGGAGGCCGTGCCTTGACACCGGGCTCTCTGGACGCTAGTCGGCCAGGGTGGAGAGCANTAACTGTTAACTTTTATTTGAACTGCCTGTTTCTGGTCCATCCGATGGGGCTTCTCCCAAGTTCTTGAAAATACAAAAAGCCATATCACTATTTCATTTATGACACAGAGACAGCTAAAAAAACGGAGATTCTGATGCATGTGAATTTTTTTCAATGCAGGGCTGTATCTTTGGAAAACATCAGTTTTAGTAGATCCAAATTAAGCATATACTGCTAATTTAGTTTGCCATTAAGCACATTTTGCAGCAATCTTTATTAGTTCTCTCTTGGCTAAATGTAGCTACTTTCACTCAAGTACCAGAATTTTCCTCAGCTTGTCTCCGTTTTTCTCTTCAGGTCATTTGATGATTGACAGCTCAAGGTACTGCAGGAACATTGGAGGGTAGGAGATAACTGTGTGCTGCAGTCAGAAGGTCCATGCTGCATAAAAATGTATTCTCTTCATTATTACCCATTTGACAAAGATTTAAGAGGGTTTTGCAGCTGAGGGCCACATATAAAAAGACTACAGTTCGTTTCCAAAAGACAAATTGCAAAAAGTCTGGCTAATTTACCATGAGCTATACTCACCTACTTTAAGGTGTAGATGAAAGCGTATCTGCAGGGTGCACCTCCACACCATGGGAAGGAAATTGAAAATAGCAGACAGCAGCACAGCTGGTTATGAATTCTAGGAATTATATATGCTTCCACTGGAAAGTGGGAATTTGTTGAACTGAGAATCAATAAAATCCCTGATGTTTGTTTGTTTCTCTGTTTGTTTTACAATTAGCAAAAGGAAAGGCACACATCATATCTGCAGCTATGCGAGAAGGAAAATCTGCTTCTTCTGAGTTGCTACTGAGCACTGCTGGAGTTGCAGTTCATTTCCCCATTGCTCTCACTTTCCCCATGGATCCTGGGCCCCAGCTGGACCAGATGTCCCTGGAGCCACATCTTCCTTCCCAGAGATATTAGCAGCACCCACTGCACTGCGTGTCCCCAGCAAGGCAAGGGAGAAAATGTGTCATTGGAGGCACAGCACATCTGCACCAGTGCCAGGAGTGAAGCACAACGTTCTGTCCTGCTCTCCTCCTCTGTCCTCACCTTCCTAACCTGAAGCTGGGCTCAAATGCTTGCAATTTCATGGTGGACATGATCCCACATGGCACAGCCTGAGAGTCAGTGCTTGGCTAGAGAGCAGCACAGCAGGGAGGAGGGCCAGGGAGCTGGAGGTTCCATGAGGGTAGCTCAGGCAGATGGAAAAATTAATAATAGATCATAATGCACAAAGCACTCAGAGAAAGGCAGTGTTACATTCTTGCATGTCGGTACAGATTATGGGAACTCCATTAATCTCCTATTTAATGCATGACTGCTCTGTAGCACCAGCCATCAGGAGCCTCATTTGCTCCCTGGTTCATCTATATAATCCAAAGGTGCTGGTAGAGGTCTTTGATGACCTGAAAAGGCAGAGAGATACTAACCCACAATGCAGTAGATCACCCAATACATTACAGAAAAGATAGAATTGGTGAATGGTCAGATGACATATGCAAGAGGGGGCTATCCACAAGCTTCTGAATTCAAGCTGATCCCAGTTATATACATACTTTAGCCTGTGGGCTCCTTTGCAGAACTCCTGTATTAAGATAAAACGCACCAAACATGGCCTGAATGTTCCATTAAACCAAACTTGCCTTTGCAGGGAGCTGTGCAAGGCCTGCATTACTTTAGCCCATGAGTGCTTTGCTTTTAGTGTTTGGTTTTGAACAGCACTGAAAATGTGTTCTTTCATCTTTGCCACCTTGTAACACCAAAACAAAAGTAACTACTATAAACAATATTATAAATAAATGCAGAAGAAAGTAGGCATGTCATTAGGAAATTTCCCCTCTTGCCTAAATGACAATGATTCCACTCCAGAAGTAATTCCCATGATCAGTGTTTCCAGTGTCTCTTCACCGTAGTGACTCTCTGATGCCAGTGTAGCACAAGCTTCTCCTCTGTGAACGCACCACTCTCCTCCACAAGACACTTTCATAAGTCTTGTAGAACATTTTGATCTTTGAGACAAATACACCTCTGTCAGATATGACTGATGCTGGCAAAGAATTTTTAGGTAGGTGGACACATCCTCTGAGAGTGTGCTCACACAGACTCATTTACATAGGGACTAAATTGAAGAGGGCACACCCTGGTGATAGGAGGCACTTGTAGCCAGACTGTGATGCCAACCTATCAACCTATATACCCGAAGAAGTTTGGCCACTTGGAGAACCTACAAAATATGTAATAAAGGGGCAGAAAAAAGCTGAGAAGTCAGGATGAGCAGTGATTTGGTTATTTGCTTTGGCACACGCAAGGAAATCCACAAACCTCCTTGTTCACAGCAGTCCCAGTGCCTGCACCAACAGCAAATTTGCCTCCTAGACCTCAGCTAACCCATGTTCAAGGGGGAGAAGAGGACAGGTGGATTGGCTGCCTGATCCCAGATGCACAGCTCTCCCCGTTGTCCTGACTGGCCAGACCCCGAAGAGAAGAGGGGCAGGGACACCTGTCAGAGGTGACATCACTTGTCTCCCTCCCTGCTTTGCTGCACCAGTGAGCTTTCCCCACCCCCGCTAACAAAAAGGGAACACCTGTTGAGAGACTCGTGATGAGAGTGGGACCAACACAGCACAGCTGCAAGGCCACTGAACAGCAGGGAGGACGAGCATGAGGGGAGAGAAGGGCTGTCAGAGGGCAGCTGAACAGATGGAGTAGCATGGATGCGGCTCCAGGAGTGGCATGGGAGGCTGGGGTGCAGGTATCGCCTTGCACAAAGATTTGTGCAAGGGTTTACCCTCCTTGGACCTTGTGTTGTTCTTCTGCATTTCTGACTGAAATAAGGAAAGCACATGAGAAAAGAAAGAGGCAGGGAAAGAAGAGCATCTCTAGTGCAAAGCTGTCACTAAGTAACTTGGGAGCCTTCATCCTAAGACAGAGGATCCAATTCAGCTCCCTCTCAAATCACAGGAAAGGCTTTCATGCTCTGCTCCCCTTCTCCTTTCTTAGCAAACTACAGCTCTGCAGCCTGGTTCCAGCTATTTCCGTTCTTCAGTTTTCAGAACATTCTCTTTACCTTGAAGTTAAGTCATCAAGAGATATATTCAGACCTTCTAAAAGTTTTTCCCCACAACCCTCTTGCCTTAAGACAGACAAACATCTATGGGGTGCACTGATCTGGTTTCTGTCTCACTCACCTGGCCTCTGTACTTCTGCCTAAGAATGCAGTCCTGTCCTGCTCTTTCTTCCTCCCAAAAATGTCCAAGCAGACAAAAACAGATTAGTTGTTTTGTTGGTAGGACAAAAGCATGTTTTCTGTAACCCATCAAAACAGATGAAGTTGTCTAAAAAATCCCAACAGCTCTAAATTTAGTAAGTGTCAGAGCATTGCTGATGCAGTGCTCAGCTGATGGATGGGGTGCTGAGAGCAAACCAAAAGTCAATGCCACTCTGAATACCATCTGCAGAATAAACTACTCATGTCATCGACATCAGTAGGCAGCTGCATTAATGACAGCACCTTGCCTTGTTTAAATCAGGGCCAAGCTTTAGTCAAGCAAGGGCAGGAAGGGAAACTAGAGCCTGAAGCTGCTACAGCTTGAAGACAGAACACAACTCAAAGGCCAAACAGGGCAATGAAGCAGCATGGAGGCAATCTCTTACCTTCATGCCAGGTTCAGTAAACACTGAAATTATATGATCCCAAGCTAATCTTGACAGAACTATTCCAGGCAAAGGAGCACACGAAGGCAGCCGTATTTGCTCCATTATGGGAGCATATAATAACTGTTTTGTGGAAACAACTTTGTCATAAACAGGCTTGAGTACCCACTGGAACAGAGGGAAGTCTGGAGTTTTCTCCACACCCACATCACTGTTTCTTCTTCTGTCTTAGCCTAGAATTTGGTAACAAAAGTAGACTTTGAATTAGGTCCAATAAAAGAAATATGGAGACTTTTTTTAAAACATTTTTTCTCCATCATCTTTGCTGGATTTTGGTTCCATGGAGTGCTGAGGAGACATTTACTTAATGGTTCCTCTGGATGGTCTGTGTTCAGTGTCCAAATTAGATCCCTGATTTTGTCTCCCAAGGGTTTTGGATGCTTTGCTTTTGAGAGAAATACATCTGACTTTGTGTCTCTAGTAGGAATAAGTGAAACAAATGCTATGTAAAACCACACAGCCAGGCTGGAGGGGTGAAAGAGAGTCTCAGATGTTGTTAGAGCAACAATCAATGTCTTGTCTGGGTTTGGGTTGTTGTACATTGTCACACAATCTTCTGGTTCTACAGCCCAAGTGGCTTTTGCTATCATTACAAAACAACAGGGAATGTTCCAAAAGGGAATCTTGAACTTTAGACTTTGCCAGCTAATAAGAATAAAACCAGTGCTAAAGAAGAGTCCTATTGACAACCTCAACAGAGGGTGGAGAGTAGGAGTTTAAGTCAGTCAAGCAGTAAATTAGGATGCATTAATGGGAAAGCATAAAATGTTCACAATACTACTGATGGTACCAAAATTATCAGAGCATGTGCCTGACCTTAGATCCATCTCTGGGGCTTTCCTGGACTGTTCCATTCATATATTAAGAAAAAAAAAAAGCAAAGAGTTGGAATAAGATTAAATGAGTCCCAGAATATTCACTTAGGAGAGGAATAAAGAATACGAACACTAACAGATCAGTGTTCAGATCATCATTGCCTAGATGACAGAAAAGTTTTGAGGAGTTATAAAATTGTGTCAGAGAGTGTGAATGTCATATTCTGTTTGTTAGAAGCCTTCAAGTTTCATCAGAAAACAGTTCATTAGAAATTCCTCTGCAGCTAGTACAAAATGTCTGCTCTGAATGGCTCAAATATTCTTTAACCTTATAAAAAACTCAAGCATAGTATGCCTAGAGTTGCAGTAGCAGACATAATAATAGTTATTAAAGTGCATGTATGATCAGCTTCATGGCAAGTGTTGTAATGGTAGTGTGGAGTGCTACTAGTAATGTAATTCAGTGAGTGTGATAGTTTCAACTATTTGGTATTTTTAGAGAGCATTATATTCTACTTTTTAATACACATCTGGGTTACCACCATCAAAAAAATATAACGTCTAAAAACATCACTGCAAGTTAAATGGTGGTTGTTTTTAACCTTCTTTTTCTTGGTACCAGTATCAAATTCTCTCACTCCAGTCTTTGACAGTACAAACCAGATCTTAACCTGATTTGTTATCCAGAGGAAGGGTGTGGAGAGTGCCTTGCAGGCAGTTAAATAGTCCACATTCAAAAACACACAGGTGTCAGGCACATTGTACACCAGGAAGCTTGCTTTGCCAGCTCATTCTTTCATCCTCTTTCCTTCTAGCTGTGGAGGGGAATCCAGGTCTCACTGCCTAACATCAGGGTACCTACCTCCACAGAGCAGATTTATTCCCTTCTCTAACTCTTCTGGCACCTGCCAAATGCCTCTGCTACACCACCAGCAAGCAATCTCTGTGACTGTGGCCGGCACTACTGTGACCTTGTGCATCTCTGACCTTCCCAGATAGTGCAGAACAGATCTCTATTTCTTATTTGTCCTTGGGAAATGAAACTAGTATGCAGTAACTTTCATTGGATGTCATTGATTTAATGCTTCTCCAGATTTACTTCTGCCTTATATAACTTTTGGGGTTTTTCTGGTAAAATTCAGCAGGACTCACATGCAGATATCTTCATGCATTAGAGCTTACAAAATCAGATCCTGTTTTCATTCATTTTATCTTTTTTTTTCAAAGGGAAAAATACAACCAATAATTAGCTATGGGTAATGGTAGAATGGATTGCTGTTCCTTGTAAAGAGCACTTTTTACACTACATTCAGACTTCTGGCTGATACAATTTCATTAAGGTTTGTAAACACCTGTGTTTTCAATGGAGGTTCATCTCATTCACTACCAGAAAGTTAAATGTATGTTTACTGCTCAAAGTTACCGGTTGTAGAGTCAAACACCACCTCTGCTCTAGCTAGTTGTCTGACAATTGGGAGCTATAGCATCCCATTGGAGACGAACAATTTTCACATACCTCGAACACCCAATGCTTATTTCCCCCTGTAGATAGATCACAGGCAAAAGCAACACCACAGTCTGAGCAGCTTTCACATGTTAAGTCTCCTTGCCCCTTCAACAAGCTCTGGAAGAGGCTGATGCCTATGCAGTGGGGCATCAGACATCGACCTTTTTTGTTGTTTGTTTTTTGTAAGTATACTCATCCTCCATTACAAAATTATCTCTAAGATGTGAACATCGCATATATTACATTCATCACTCATCATTAGGCAATTAGATTAATAGAGATGGGGTACATCAAACGTCATTTCTGTCAGGAAAATTAATCCACAAACATCAGAGGTTTATGTCCAAAAAGGAGACAGAGGAGTCCCCTTACTTTATTCGAATAAAGGGAGAGGCCATGGGGCATTCCCCTGGGGTCTCTCAAATTTTTGGAGGTCGCAGCCTCTTTTTTATCCTAATTTCCTGGCTGCATTTCCCTCTCTCTTTCCCCATTGGCTGAGGTACTCAAGAGGTACAGACTTCCTGGAAAGCCTAATAACTAAGGTTCCCTTCTAATGTATAGCTCCCCTTTATTTTTAGTTCTTATTGAATTTTATGTTTTTCCATTGTTTCTTTCATGTCTCAATATCCAATTTCATTTATCAGCAGACCTACAGTTTGTTTGTAAAGACAAATTTCTTTCCAGTCATCAATCAGTGAAATCCTTCCCATTGTTTCCCTTTACCTCTCAGTGCTAGTTCAATTTATCAGCAGGCCCAGGGCTTCTTTGTAAAGACAAGTCTCTCATTCCTTTCATTTCCATAACCTCTCTGGACACCACTGGATAAGTTTTGCTCCTAGATATAAGCCTTGGCACACCCAACACTGGAAAATACAGGAAACAGGATAAAAGTTCTGCGAACGACAGCTACATGACAGCTATTTAGACCAAGACATGAAGATGAAATTGAATACAGATGAAGTTCCGGGAAACATTAAATATGGATGGGATACCTTGAAAGAGAAAAGATAAGGTGATGTGTCACAGCCTTAAAAAATGCACTGGGTTGAAAGATTCACTGCTAGGAAAGTCCAGTACTATCAGAGACCTGCTGCATTACCTTGCGGAACATAGCTTGACAGGCTTTTGATGTATTTCAGGGAAGACCTATTCATCTGAAAGGGTGAGGCCAAAAAAGGAGAAAAGAGAAAAAAATCCTGCCTGGAGAGCTTTTT
Source organism: Aleadryas rufinucha (assembly GCA_013397815.1). Lineage (NCBI taxonomy): Eukaryota > Metazoa > Chordata > Aves > Passeriformes > Aleadryas > Aleadryas rufinucha. The sequence continues at coordinate 8,715 of VZTH01001870.1, forward strand.
TTAGTGCTTGTATTTCAGAATGATGACAGCTAATTATAGCAACTGCTCTCGTTATGGGTGACCTGTGCTCACGATGTGTGGTACCTTGTTACTGGAGCAAGCCAGGGAAATTAATTAAATCACTTCAGCCTAAGTCCTCACACCTTCAAAGCATAGCAGAATCTGGCCCCTTGTTAGTTATGCAGCCATCCTGTTCCCCCAAATTCCCACTAGAAAGGACTTACTGCTGTAAAGGAAAATGCTACAGCATTACATCTCTGTGTGGGCCATCTCAGCCTAGAAAGCTGCAAAAGAATCCCTGACAAAAAGGAAGAGGTAATCAACATACCTAAGGCCTTACTTCAACTTACTGTCAGGGATAAACTCATGGTTGGCTTTCTGATAAAGCACTAATACTTAAGGGAATGTCTGTATTCCTGACTTGTTTCTGTCTCCTTGAATAAATTCATGTCACAGACTCATGTCACAGCTTGGTTAGCTGGCTACTCACAGACATCAAAGGAGACATGAAACTTTGAAGGGATGGGCTGAGACATCACTGTGAAAGGTGGGAAAGAGAGATTTGTCCTGCATATTTGCTAAATGGTCATAGAAATGAAATTAAAACAAGTTATCTTTTTTCTTGACAGAGGGGGAAAGTTGTGCCTACCTTTCAGTGAGCTAGGAAAATAGAATCCTTCTATCATAACACTGTTTGAGCACTCGAGCATTTTGGAAGAAAAAAATCTTTTTCAACCCCAATATATAATTTTTCTTCAAGAAATATTAAAAAGGTTATTTAGACAATGTGATGTTTCTTGGGTTTTTTTTTTCCCAAACAGAATGTTTTCATCTCTGCTGCAATTTTTCTGCAGTCCAGTTTGACTTCCATTTTCATTCCATATGAGTCTCCATTAACCTCCAGGCTTTATTTTCTTATTCTAAGTCAAATTAATTGAATCATGTTGCAGACCTGTAGCTTTTCGGCAAAAGAACTATGATAAACCTAAAGCAATTTGAATGCCATGCAACTACACACCAAATTACTCTGCTAGCAGAGAGAGGAGTTCAAAGCCTTTAAAAATACAGACTCCTTTTTCTTTTTTTTTACAGTTTGTGAAGTTGCTAAGAAGCTTAATGCACTGTTCAATATCTCTATTCAGTGATAAAATACTCAAATATGATGATGCACACATGCATTTCAAAAGTTGTTTCAAAGCTTTGATGGAGCACTTAAAAGACTTTATGTGCAAGAAATGCAAAGGGTTAAAAACTACCAATTTGACCCAAAAGGGGAACAAGTGTGCTTTTGTATTTATTGTGCTGCACAACAAAGCAACATGTCATTAGTTTTAGAAAGGCTGGGACTAATATGTTCAGAAAACCTTAGCAATGCTGTCAACCCAGAAGGTTAAGAGAAGGATTTACTTATCTGTAATGATTTATTGAGCTGACAAGACAGTGTACAAACGGGGCTAGGAAATGCATGGGCAGAAAATCTTAGAAGGAAATCATTGTGTCAGGGCACTGAGCAGGTAGAATCTTTCAGTAACAAAGCAAGTATTCTAATTCATAAATCATGTTTGTCAGGAATAAATAAAAACAGAATCAAAGCAGATACCTCCTTGTCTTTAGCACGCACTGAGCAAAAAGGCTCTCTCCCTGAAGCACAGCAGAGAAGGAAGCATTATTTGTTGTTCTACTCCAACAAGGCGTGTCTTTGTGCCGTTTTCCACCTTTCCTGTTAAGTTTGTGCTGTATATTATCAATATTGGCTGTTGATGCCAAGGTCTCAGTTGTCACCTAAGTGTTCTGCTGTGACTTGAGTTTTAAGCAGCAAATTGTCAATGTCCCTCCAAGAGATGGACACTGCAGTAAAACCTGTCATTTACTTTAATGGCCCAGATGTCAGAGAGAAGTTTTGTCATGGCAGATGAGGCTGTCTTTTAATCCTCCCCCTCCACACCGAGACCGATGGGATTGCATTCTTACACATCTAGCAAAGCTCCACACATAAATTAGCCTGAGCAATTTCCCAGGGGGTAATAAACAACCATCATCCTCTCACTGACGTTCACTGGATGGCATTACAGATGAGATATATCCAAGGACGCTTTACTTCAGTTCAGCAAATTTCAGCCTTGGGGCAAGAGCAATATTTGACACAATGCAAGAATTAACCAGAAATACTTTCCACATACACACAGGATAGTCATGATTTGAGTGGCATACTCTTCATCTTGTATCTATAACATGGAAGAGCTTAGATCTTGGACCAGTGCTGGATCTTTCCCTGCCATTAAAAGAGAGTAGATGACAAATGTTGCTACAAAAAAAGAATCATCTCTCCTAAGTTTTGTGATTTAAAATTTAGAAAGCTACGTTAAGGCAGCTGTCTGGTTGCCATCCATAGCTGACAAAAAATCATCTCCATAATGCAATTCATGCCACTCCTTTTATGCATTTCTGCCAGAGTGTTCTTCAAAAGTGCCTCCCTTTTACCTTTAGGAAGGAAAAAAATTCACCCACCCTGTTTGAGATGATTTAACATAACAATGCAACTTTTCTATTGAGCGACAGACACATTTTGTTTGCCTGAGACTGCTCACACTCTGCAAGTCTTCAAACAAGAAATGCAAACAACTATGCTGAAGCTATTAAAAACAGAAGAACAAAGATACTGGGTCTGACCAAAGTCTAGCTAACACAATATCCTGAATCTAACAATTCCCCCACAAGATGGTCAGAGACACATTTTTTAAAAAAACAGGATCACAGTTTGATATTTTTCTGATTTATCTGGCCGCCATCTAGCATCATTTTATCCTCAGCATAATCTTACTTCTTTATGTACCTTTTGTTTCACCAGAATTGAATCAGTGACATTTTAATCAAAGCATGTGCAGATTCTCCGTATATCTAATTCATCAATAGTACAATTTCTTGTCCATACAGGCAGTGTGCACCAGATCATGAGTGCATTTACACATTCAGGTAGATTTAAATGGTGTGTGGATTTTTCTAAAAGTTTTTGATTATAGAAGATAACTTCATTCATCTGCATTTCTGACACAAAGCAAAGGTTAAAAAGACTCCCTATATACCAGACTACTGGGCAGTATCATGATCTCCATACCTGCAACATAACCAGCAGTAAGAAAATGGGAAACCAGTCCTGATGGAAAACATTCAAAAATGTAACTATCCTGCAGTGGGCCTTGGTTTGGAGCAAATGTACTCAAAAGTGAAGATGTTCACTGTGCATCGGTGTGTCAGATGGGCTCACATTAGAGAGAATGAAGAAAAAAATGTAAACCATAAGACACAGAGGAGAGACAGGTTTGTGCAATCAAGAATAACCTTTTGTTTTGAACCTCCTGCCTTCACTGGACCTGCCAGTCCTGTGCCTTTAAAACCATAATTTTGCAGGTTTGGGGCTCTATTTCATGCACTGCTGTGTAAGACAAGATTGAGAAAACTGAGTCAATGTTTCCCTTCACTGAAGAAAAACTTCACAGTGACTCTTGTTAGCTTTGGAACAGTTGTGAGTGGGGAGTCACAGAAAACACTGCATGTACAGATGCAGACACAGCTTGAGCTGAAAGTGTCGGTGCATTCTGTCTTTGCTCAGCAGATGAATATGTAGAAAAAGTCCACAGGGTTTGCTGCATCACAGGGATGGCAACAAATTTCAGGAGCTGAACGCTGAGAGCTACTAATGACTGACACTTGTACAGGCAAGAGAGAGTAGACAGAAGAGAAATCAGCTCCTTCTAGAGGCAGAGGTAAAGGTGGAGGTAGAGTAGAGGTGGAGGTGTCCTTGGCCAAGACAGGAAATGTTTGTAAATCGGGGCACTGTCTGCATGCTGTTTCAGCTTGTTTCCTCCAGTAGCAGTGAGCCAGTTCACGGTCCCCTATGATGCTCCCATGGACAATTTACAGAGCTGTTGACTGGGAGCATACAATACACACACTGCACTTGTCCGTGCAGAGCTGTTATGGGGAGACGTATCTGTCACCCTTCTGCAAGGCACAGAGACACACTCGGCATTTGCAGTGAGCATGTGAGGGAAGTGAGGCTTTTATTCACTTTCCTTTCTTCCTCAGGAACTTTCAGTATTTAGCCAAGCCTGTGAAAACTGACCAGGAATAATGCTAGGAAACAGAAGTGTGTGCAGGGATGTTCTGTGTTAGTCCTGTCGCTAATGTTTCACTTCCATTCTTTCCAGCTGAGAAATAATGAGTGAGAAAACTTTTTGACTATTCTGAGAAACTTTCCCCAAGGGCACCAACCACGCATTACTCCATACCATACATCACTGTCTCTCACTGGCCACTCTGTTCCAAAGAACACAGGTCAATTTACAAGAGTGACTTAGCCCAGTTAAAAATTTCACTCAGGCTTAAAATTGTTAGAATACTATACATTTCACTGGCATTTTAGAGCAGAGTAAGTTGATTGATGGGGGAAACGAAAGATTTGACTGAGGCGCAACTCTTTTCTACTTTTCTTACATTTCCTATAATACTTTGCATCTGGAGAACTTAAACTCTTTTCAGATATTAAAAAATAAATGAATCTTTATTCATCCTAAATAATGCATCTTTCCTCATTTTTCAGAGGTATGAAAACATCAAATGAGTTTGTCTGATTTCCCCTTCTGAAAGAGCTAGGAACAAACCTTGGACTATCCAAGTTCTCAATCCCATCCTTGGGCCACATGGAAATATTTTTGAACCAGAGTACGATACAGGCTCAACCCCTCTTTATTACACAAGATCAAAATGAATCCTTCCCTGCATGGGAGGAGCAGGCTAGAAGATTCCTTTGTTCATTCTTATCTATCTCTATGAAGAGATGAAGGAAGGATAGAAATTGCTCTAAGATGTAGTCCCAGTTCCTCAGGCTTAACCTTGCTCAGACAAAGGTGGAACCAAGAAACTCTGCATCCAAGATATTTGTTATATTTCCTCAGTTTTGCTCGTATCCATTCACATGTCACATACAGAAGCAGAAAGGGGGGGGAAAGGGAAAAAAACCTGTTAAAATGAAAAAAAACCCCAAACCTCTTTTTGCTGTGACTTGAAAATTTTAGAATTTTGTTCATAATTCTCAACCTACACTGGTTCACAGTTAGGCATGGTGGTTCATCCATTTCTAATCCTGTCTTATGGACTAGCAGTGGCAGAACTTGCTAACTTCCAATCGGTGCAAAGGAGGAATTAAAATATCAGCTGGCAGATTGCATCTTATATGCTCTCCTTCCATTTTATGCTTGAACAATGGTAAAAATATAATTTTTACACATAGTTCCTCATTAAAAAATAATCAGTTTCTTTGTTTTCTTGCTCCCAAACTATTTTAATAATTAGTTTTTCAATTAAAAATCCAGTTCTGAAAAACACAAAAAAGTACAGACTGCAAATACACTAAGATGTCTCCAAAACTTCCCTTTTGATAGGTGTATGGGGATCTTCTTCCTTCTGTAGAGATTTCTGGAGCCTTCATCAGAGGAAAGTTATATTGAATCAAGGTGGAAGATAATCATTGCCCATCTCTCCCCAGTATCTTTGTCATCCTTCGGCAAATGCAAAGTTCTACATGTATATTTTTATGTCTTAATTAAGGTACTTCTCCACAAGTACCTCCATATAAAACCACACCCATAGAGATGAAATAAATTAACAAACCCACTAGCTAAGGAAAAAAAAAAAAAAAA
>VZTH01001870.1:14429-35491 GCA_013397815.1 Aleadryas rufinucha
AGGAGGAGGAGGAGAAGAAGAAGAAGAAGAAGAAGAAGAAGAATAATGGCAGGCTTGGGCTTCTTTACAGAACCCTTTCACAAAGTGGGTTGTGCCCTTCCTCCTCCACTGCATCCTGTTGTTTCAGGAGACTTCAACTGCTTTCAGTTAGAGTGACACAACTATCATGCTTAAGAAGGAAAAAGAGGAAGGAATTTTCCTGAACCTGATCCCTTCAGAGCTACTGCCTGAGCAAAAATCCAGTGCTCCCACGGCTAATCCCTGGGAGCACTAATCCTGCCCATGAAGTTTTACCCAGGGAGTTTGTTGATAGGTGATGGTGTCTTTTCATTGCAGCTTGGTGGGGAGTGCCATCACACTGCCCTCTACGCACTGTTAAACTCACCCACTGATCTTCTAGAGGGATGTTGTACCAGTAACATATCTATCTGTTATTACTACACAGTTATGACGCAAGTTTACAAGCAATCTATCAAATTACTAGCTTTCATGCCAAACTCTTATTAAACCATTAATTACTGACACTTCAGTAACAGCGTTTTCTATGAAGTGATAGAAACAATCTGATGGACACAAGGTTTATCTGTGAGAATTCTTGAAATTCTGGTTTTGGAAAAATGATGTTGTCATCCTCAGGCTTCGGTATTTAAAAATAATGAATTCAAGGAATATTAAAATTAAATTGGGTTTATTTTAGGCAATTCAATGGCCCTTCTGTCCTTCCAATCTGTTAATCAGAGCTGATGCTAACTGAGACACTTATTGGAAAGGAAGAGGAAATACTTTAAACAAGCAAAATTGTGCTGCAGTTTAGAAAGCACTATTCTCAAATAAGGTTTTGAAAAGTGATGCCACCATCTCACATTTTTCCAACTGGCTAGGACACAAATGTTTCAAAACATTTCTAACAATTAAAACTGAACCGTCAGGAAATATCCAGGACACCATAGGGAAAACTGTGTTTAAAGCAAGTTGCTGTGTTCTCTCTGAGATTCCTGTGAGGGCAGAAAAGCCATTACACAAAACAAAGAAAAATAATAAAGTGGCCCAGCCCACATTTAACAGAGCAGAGATTATATTCTTCCTGCAGATATTGCAAGTAGAGCAAATCCTCCTTTAAAGGGTCATGGCCTTTTGGCTATGGGTAGCATCACTCGACCAATCTTGTACCTCAAGACCTTTGCATGCACCATGCTTCACCCAGGGCAGTGGAAGAAGGCTGCAGCACACACTTGATTACCAAAGGCAGTTTACTCGTCTTTCTTGACCTGTTTTTTCTCCCCTCTCTCCTCTTTTGTGTCTGGTCAGACCCTCTTCACTCCCCACGAGAGACCGCAGGGCTGTGCCAGCCCCTTCCCACTCACAGGTTTTTGGGGGATAACATATCGTGCCTTCCACAGGGCAAACTTTTACTCCTGGAGATGGAGAGCAAGGAAGGGGGAAACTACAGAAACTAAAGACAGATTCTGATGGTCACACACTGGAACAGGCCTCGGACTTTTCCTAGTGGTTTAACTGCATTGGTTTATTCAGAGTTGTGCCTGGCAGATCTAGGAGCAGCCAAGCAAAACAATGAAGGTTTTTCCTAAACATCAATAAAAATACATCAGCTTAAACAAACATTTAGGGAGATTTTTTCTGCATCCCTTGTGGTAAATATGATTTTGCTGTTTAATGCACACATAGACAACTTGCTGAGAACAGCACCTCTTTTGCTGGACATGAATTAGGTCCTTCCAGAATTTTTCTTTTAAATGTTTTGTGTTCATTCAGATAATTAAAAAGGTTATAGCCTTTGTAATAATTATCTCAAACAGAGACATTAATGAATCATTCATCAAATGAAGGGGAACAAGTGTTATATAAAATGCTTTAGAAAACTTGCCTTTGTTCCAGTAATTTAGCAGCTGGCAGCTGCCTCATCTTCATGCACACACACACACACANATTTTAGAATTTTGTTCATAATTCTCAACCTACACTGGTTCACAGTTAGGCATGGTGGTTCATCCATTTCTAATCCTGTCTTATGGACTAGCAGTGGCAGAACTTGCTAACTTCCAATCGGTGCAAAGGAGGAATTAAAATATCAGCTGGCAGATTGCATCTTATATGCTCTCCTTCCATTTTATGCTTGAACAATGGTAAAAATATAATTTTTACACATAGTTCCTCATTAAAAAATAATCAGTTTCTTTGTTTTCTTGCTCCCAAACTATTTTAATAATTAGTTTTTCAATTAAAAATCCAGTTCTGAAAAACACAAAAAAGTACAGACTGCAAATACACTAAGATGTCTCCAAAACTTCCCTTTTGATAGGTGTATGGGGATCTTCTTCCTTCTGTAGAGATTTCTGGAGCCTTCATCAGAGGAAAGTTATATTGAATCAAGGTGGAAGATAATCATTGCCCATCTCTCCCCAGTATCTTTGTCATCCTTCGGCAAATGCAAAGTTCTACATGTATATTTTTATGTCTTAATTAAGGTACTTCTCCACAAGTACCTCCATATAAAACCACACCCATAGAGATGAAATAAATTAACAAACCCACTAGCTAAGGAAAAAAAAAAAAAAAAGAAACCTGAAACAAACAAACAAAAACCAAAGAAAAAAACAATCCAAAAAAGGTCCCTTTATACTTTTTTAAACCACCAACTGAAATACCACATGGTGCCTAGGAGAAACTGTGTTTTGGATGTTTTGCACCCTTATTTTCTCCCAGAGCCTATGCTGGCTGGATCAAGCTACAGCTCCCAAGGTTCCCTACAGTATCTCTTGCTGGTCTAAAGGGACTTGAGATGATAGCAATTACACAGCAGCTTTGGGAGCCAGAGAATAACTGTGGCACTGGAGAGGAGTTTGGAGCTATGATGGCTGTAATGTAGCGATGAGTGGCATTCCACAAATGCTTTGAGTTTAGGCTGAAACATTTCAGTTTGGAAATGAGAAGTGCATGTGTGCAATTTTAACTTTCAGTTGCTCCCATTTTTTGAGTAAATAAAAGGTGCTGAAAGGCATACATGGAAGGTTTCAATCCAGCAGGGAGAAAAATGTGCAATAAATCATTATTTTTAATAATGTACTTTCAGTGACTGTTCTGCCAAAAAAAAAGAAAAGAAAAAGAAGGAGAAGAAGGAGAAGAAGGAGGAGGAGGAGGAGGANTCTATGAAGTGATAGAAACAATCTGATGGACACAAGGTTTATCTGTGAGAATTCTTGAAATTCTGGTTTTGGAAAAATGATGTTGTCATCCTCAGGCTTCGGTATTTAAAAATAATGAATTCAAGGAATATTAAAATTAAATTGGGTTTATTTTAGGCAATTCAATGGCCCTTCTGTCCTTCCAATCTGTTAATCAGAGCTGATGCTAACTGAGACACTTATTGGAAAGGAAGAGGAAATACTTTAAACAAGCAAAATTGTGCTGCAGTTTAGAAAGCACTATTCTCAAATAAGGTTTTGAAAAGTGATGCCACCATCTCACATTTTTCCAACTGGCTAGGACACAAATGTTTCAAAACATTTCTAACAATTAAAACTGAACCGTCAGGAAATATCCAGGACACCATAGGGAAAACTGTGTTTAAAGCAAGTTGCTGTGTTCTCTCTGAGATTCCTGTGAGGGCAGAAAAGCCATTACACAAAACAAAGAAAAATAATAAAGTGGCCCAGCCCACATTTAACAGAGCAGAGATTATATTCTTCCTGCAGATATTGCAAGTAGAGCAAATCCTCCTTTAAAGGGTCATGGCCTTTTGGCTATGGGTAGCATCACTCGACCAATCTTGTACCTCAAGACCTTTGCATGCACCATGCTTCACCCAGGGCAGTGGAAGAAGGCTGCAGCACACACTTGATTACCAAAGGCAGTTTACTCGTCTTTCTTGACCTGTTTTTTCTCCCCTCTCTCCTCTTTTGTGTCTGGTCAGACCCTCTTCACTCCCCACGAGAGACCGCAGGGCTGTGCCAGCCCCTTCCCACTCACAGGTTTTTGGGGGATAACATATCGTGCCTTCCACAGGGCAAACTTTTACTCCTGGAGATGGAGAGCAAGGAAGGGGGAAACTACAGAAACTAAAGACAGATTCTGATGGTCACACACTGGAACAGGCCTCGGACTTTTCCTAGTGGTTTAACTGCATTGGTTTATTCAGAGTTGTGCCTGGCAGATCTAGGAGCAGCCAAGCAAAACAATGAAGGTTTTTCCTAAACATCAATAAAAATACATCAGCTTAAACAAACATTTAGGGAGATTTTTTCTGCATCCCTTGTGGTAAATATGATTTTGCTGTTTAATGCACACATAGACAACTTGCTGAGAACAGCACCTCTTTTGCTGGACATGAATTAGGTCCTTCCAGAATTTTTCTTTTAAATGTTTTGTGTTCATTCAGATAATTAAAAAGGTTATAGCCTTTGTAATAATTATCTCAAACAGAGACATTAATGAATCATTCATCAAATGAAGGGGAACAAGTGTTATATAAAATGCTTTAGAAAACTTGCCTTTGTTCCAGTAATTTAGCAGCTGGCAGCTGCCTCATCTTCATGCACACACACACACACAGAGATTAAAGCAACAAGACAAAAATCGGGCTTAGAGCTACCAGGGACAAAGGCTAGGGGGTAAAATTTTCAAAAGACTGTATAGTTTACACACTTACATCCCACCCAAGAACACAACTTTTGAATTTCCATGACACTTTTCTTGCAAAATCACCATGCAGAAATACAGTTCCCCTGTTGGCATTGCAGCCCCAAGGCACAAAAGATACAGGAACATCCCCACCCACAAGCATGCTACACTGGCCCAGGAGTATGGGCTCTTCTCAGAGACTGGTCCCTATAGAGAAAGAAGTGGCTCTGTAGGGACCACTGTGACCACAACAAAAGCACCCCATGCCCGTGGCTGCTTCTCCAGGCTGAATGTGAGAGAATTTCAATCCAATACTGGAGCTGAAATGCTCCTTCTGCCAAAGGGTCAAAGCTACCCACTTATACAGTCACATTTGCTTGCTTCATACCTGTACTTTATCATCATTAGCTGCTTAAACAGAAGGCAGATGTCTGCTATTGTGCTGGGCTGGGGATTTTTCCATTTCTCTCCTTAGTGTGATGGGTAGTGTGTTATTGAACAAACAGACAAGACAGCTCCTGGTAAAGGTCAGAATTCATTATGAGTAAGAGGAAACAACTTATCCCCCACATGCATATAATTGGGCCTGACTTCCATTAACACGAGGCAAACAGGCAGCTTCCGACTGGGTACCTCGAGGGAGTGTTATAAAAATAGCTGCAGGCTCAATCAAGTTTATCCAGACAGGAGTGAAGGCTAACACAATAGCTAACAGGGAACCACAAAGGAGATTAGGAAGATGTGCAAAGCACATCTGGGGTGCAGGTGATTGCCTGCACCCCAGACAAATATTTTGCTCCATTCATTGCTAAGCCCCCCAACTAAGCCTGGAAGGAATAGAACATGGAATCTTCCAACTATTTTTGCCACCTCTTTTGTGAAGATCTGATACTAAAACTATATTAGTGCTTCTTGCTAATACTCACATGGTTTTGACATTATTCTTTCCCTGCTGTTAGTTTTCAGACGGACAGAGTCTAATTCAGTAGTCAGAAGAATCAGCTGGTCAGATGCTTGTTGGCTTTAGGAAGACAGGGGCACCAGCATAACTGATGCTACAGCCAACCTTCCACTCTGGTAGGATAAAGGCCATTGTAACTAACGCCTCCAAAAAGTTAATTGAAGTCTTACAATGCCCCTGGAGAAGATAGATGTTGGTAGTATTTCACCAGCATACTTCTGCTTTGAACTGAGACAAAATAGAGAGAAACTCAGGCATGACCTTGTCACGAATCGGGTGTGGGGTTTAGATTAACCCTACCTCCTGCCCAGGCCTCTGGCAGCAGGTAGTATCTTTATTGAGGCGGCCAGCACCCCAAAACCCACTCTCGTTCGTAAGTTCTTTTAATAATGACTGATTCTGTCCATTATAGAATAAATCATTTATTAATAGACAAGAAAANCTGCCCCAGAGTTTGCATCAATGTGCCCAAACCCAGCTCAGGTCACGCTAATTGCACTATTGTAACTCCCAGGATAAACAGCTGCACCTGCTTAAGATGCTTTAATTTAAGTTTGCTCAGCAGATGTTTCAAAACAGTGCAAGCCCTCAGTATAGTCAACCAGTCTGGCTTTGGCTTTGGTCTTCTGATACATCAGAACCATTTTCACCAAGAGTCATTTGTGGGAGGACTGGGGAACTCAGTGTCAAAGGTCTGGGCTTTTCCTGGCACCCTCAAAATCTCATCTGCCTCTCCACTGATTTAATTTGGACAAGGACAAATGCAGCAGACTGGATTTTACTCTGCATGGGTTAGAGGCACTGCGGCTACTGTGATGTGATATTGTGGGAATTGTGAGCTCACCCACTTCCCTGAGCATAGAAGTGGCACCAATGAAAAGTGAAGGCACTAATCAATTGGCAAGACTGGTAAATGATGGGAGTAAAGTAAAAGCCCTGACTCCTAGTTTAGATACTACAGGGAAGAGTCTCAACATTGAGAAAGCCAGGTGAGAGCTTTCTGCAGGTTTCTCACTGACAACACAACTGTTAAGTAGAAAAAAAAAAAGTGTATATATATTTATATCTGTCTTATAAAAATTTCATAAGAAATCCAACATAGTAGTTTGCCAATGGTAATTGATTGGAGACATTAGTCTGCCCTCCAAAACACTTTGGTGGCTTTCCCAGGAGAGGCGTGATTTTCTTTTTAAATCTTTAATGACTCTCAAGTCACACAACAAGCAGTTCATGTAATTCATTAAGTTACATTGCTGCTTGCCTTGCCAACAGCAAGCAGAAAAACACAGACTTGCCCTTGCACCATTTCTGTGCCTATTGATTATATCATTAGGTAAGCAAATTGGTTACCTCACTTCAGACTTGATGCTAAATTACAGTCACTAAGGTTTGCCATCACCTTAATAGGGTATTGACTGCCATGAAAGGAATATGTTGAAAATCCCTGTATCCCACGAGAAGTGATTGTGAAGGAGCATTCCCAGCTCAGATTTACTGTCCAGAATGATACACATTGTCATAAATTGTCATTTATATCAAGGTCAAAATTCAAGTCATTGTATGTACTGCAAGTATTCATTTTAACAGAACAAGTAAGCTGCCCATCAAATACAGATTTTTCTAATAGTTAAATTGCTCTGTCAATGGACAGGACACTGGCCTCTCTGCAGACAGAAGCCCTCACAAAGTGTTAGTGACGGCTGAACATCCTAAGAGACAGAGATGTGGCAGATTTACGGGAGCCTCCATCTGCGGGGATGCTTCTCTGGTCCTGCAGATCTGACTCCTGGGTTTCATCTCCAGCTCTGCCACTCCCTTTACTGAGGATTTTGGGCTCTGCTCATCTCTGTCCTGGTGAAAAAAGGGGATTTTACTGCTTTCATCTACCTGCAAAACAGCCTCAGTGAGGGGAAAAATTCGTGAAAGTGACTAAACCTCACCAGGTACAGGAGTCGCCTAACCCCAGGTCTGACTCTTCCTCCTTACAGAGTGCATGCTTTGAGCTGGAAATATAGCCAGCAAATAATCTACTCCAACCAGTCCTCAGACCAAATTTTCACATTATAGCATAGATATAGAGAGTGTTTGGTTTTGGTTTTTTTCTAGGCAGCTCATCTTAAAATCCTTTAGTAGCCCCAGAAGGATACAGCGAGTTTGGGCCGACGGCACATTCTGAGTTTAGCCTCAGGGAAAGCACATTATCACTGCTCTGCAAAATGCCTCAGGCTGTATTAAAGGGGCAGAGTCACAAGGCCAGTTTGTTTAGGTCCTGAAAACAGAAAGATGGGCAGAGATGGCTTTTGCTTGGGTCAGGAAGTGATCAGGTATCCTAGACGTAACGTCTCCATCCTGCAACATCCAATGTAAACACACACCCTACATCTGCTGGGCTACTGATGAGTGAGAAAGCAGATAGAGTCTTCCGAAAGGACCTCTCTGTTAGTCACAGAAAGCATTCCTTGATTTCCATCAGCTTCTAGATTAGGCCCTTAACTATTATTAACTTCGGCTGGGGATTGCAAAGCAACTTAGCAAAGCAGCTTACCAACACAAAGGCTGGCAAATACTTGAACTGCTCTGTCACTTCATGTTCAGGCTCAGTTCAAGTTTGGGGCAGACATACAGGTTTTCACCTGCTTACTCTAGAGAGAGCAGATTGTCTGCTTTCTGGCTTTATTCTGTATCTCACAAATCAGTATTCCTTCTCCACATCCATGTACAGTTTTCCTGGGTTTTGCTATAGAATAGAGTTAGCCAGTGAGTTGTTTGTATTTCCCAAGAAGCATTGTTAGAAGTTCCTGCAGCGCTGTGATTAAAGCGTGCCCCAGAAAGCTGCACAAGTAGGTCATATGTCATGAACCCCACAGTGGAAGGAGAGCAAGACATGGAGGAAAGAGGTGGACATGGAAGATTTTGCACAGCTGTGGTGCTAAGGCTGGAGGAAAACAGCTCCTTTGCCATTCTCTGGGATCTCAACTTCATTTTTTCCAAGAAAGAAGCAAAGCTATGAATTTCCCCATGCAATTAGAAAAACTGGTGGAAGACAAAGCACGAGTAGCTCCCACCACGGGAGAGGCCACATGTCTAAGGCAGAATGGAAAAATGCTTACACCAGGGAGGTGTCTCATCCCCTGCAGCTTCCCCCCAAGCTCAGAGCAGACATTAGGAAAATCCATCAAGGAAGGGCCTTGTCAAAACTACATAACCCCCGAGTAGTTTATTGCAGGATGAATATAGCCTTGGCTCTCTGAACCACAGTGACTGGATGATTTTAAGTATAGTTTCTTTATAACGGTATTAAGAACTCTTATCATCATCTCAGGCATCGAATTCAATGAAAGATTCACTCAAGCACAAACAAAATTCTAAGTAGCTTCGAGGAAAATAGATAACTTAGAAGGCCTGATCTGCACCACAAGAATTAAAGAGTTTGAGGCATATTTATCAGTGGAACATACATGCCCAAAAGAGCGGCCTAATATTTATTGAGCTAGTGTCTAAATAGCTTTATCAATACGGGGTGTATTTAATAGGTATCTGTGGCGGTGGCCCAACCCACTTTCCAGGTGAATGACAAGTGGGTTGATTTCCCCGCCCGAGACTCCACCTCTGAGGGCGGATCGGAGGAGGAGATAAGGCTGTGATGCCACCGCCTACTAGGTGTTCCCTTGAACATGTCTCCTCCCTGGTTTCTAGAACCCTCTCTCTCCCCCGGTTCCTTATTAGTTAGTAGAAGTTATGTTTAATAAGTAGTTCATTGATTATTCTATTAGGCTCTGGANTCTTTAATGATTAAATTTCCAGGCAAGGACCCATGGATCCTGTCAGAAAATAATTCTGCATGGCAAGTTGACACATATCAGATGTGCTTATTTCCCTGACATTTGAATTTCAAAAGAAGTTCATTTTTTATGCTCTTCATTTTGTTTGTTTCCATATTCCCGAGAAGTTCCAAAGCTCAGTGTTTTTTCTGTCAGGGCATCCTGAGCCCAGAGCAGGGAGAGTGTCCTTCATGCTGTCTAGAAATGAAAATGCAGACAAGCACACCTGCACAGGCAATCTGCAAACACTAATTTCTCTCTCAAAAATACAGCAGGAGACAGCAATTGTAAGGAGAACAGTGTTGCTGCCTGGGGACCTGATTGTTCCTCAGGCTTCAGTAACACTCTGTGCCTGAGCCTGAGTGGTTTTGTAAGGAAGCCATTTCACACAGTTCCTTGCTGCACTGAGTAAGATGTAAGGACATTTAACCCACTAACTGGGCATCAGCATGAGGAATTTGTCCCTGCTGGAACATGGGCCAAGGCTCCTTGTGTGCATGAGTGGTCATTCTGCCACCTGAAACAGTGGTTTCCGTGAGTGGTTTCCATGAGTGCTTTCCACAAGTCATTAGTGGTTTTTTGTGAATCATTGCTTTCAGTGAGGCAGCTCCATCCCCAGCTCCAGCCATAGGACAACGCACATGGACACTGCATCACTCTACTAAGCCCAAACCAGCAGCAGCAGGGGAAGCACTCTGGTCAGGCTGAGCTGTTTGTCTTCTGAGGGCAACGTCTTTACATTCCTTCATAAAATGCTCTAGGATCTGACGTGCGTGATGGACAGATGGGGCTCCAGCTGAGATTACAAGACCTGAAACAGCACATTCTACATGTATGCTGAAGAGCTTACAGCATTTTTCACTCAAGGTGCCCTTTGCTGAAAGAGTCCTTAGAAAAAAATCACAGTGAGCAGCTTTCTCAATAGCATCTTGGGATCCTGAGTCCCAGTTTCACAAAGTGACATGCTTCAGTGTGTCTAGGCCACTTAGGTGCTTTAAAATTCTTCATCAACAGATCTTTTTATACTTCCAGTTCTAGGAAGAATCAGAAATTACAGCAGCATGGGGATACCTGCACCTGGACAACAGGGGATGATGTGAAAGGGATGCAGGAGTCAAGAGTGCATGCAAATAAAGATCTGAGAACCCTGTGCTGAGAGAGTGCCTGTCTTAAAATTCACATTGCCAGCAGAAAATTAACAAGAGTTAACAGAGATTGCCTAAGACAACAATCAAGTGGATCAAACAGAAATGGATGGAGAATTCTGTAGAGACTTGAGGAAAGGCATCAGCTTGGAATCAAATGCGAAAGATGCATGAATATTTACAGGACTGGGGAGAGAAGTGGCAACAGCAGCAGTTCAACATTGCCAGAAAGCTAGGAGGGTTAGTTGTAAGAGGAAGTTTAGGCACTTATAGACTCTAAGTAGCATCTTGAAAGTATCTAGTCCCATTGTTTACCTGTTGTGTTGATAACACTGATGTTCACCTGTTGTTGGTTTACCAGATGCCCATAAGTGCTTTGATCCTGATTTCATTTAAACCATGTGAGCCAAGCAGTTGTTCCCTGCAACACACCAGAAATTTTCCTGGCTGCAGGGGACAACATAAGAGGAGGATCAGGCTTCTGGGTCCAAATCCCAAATCCTTAATCATCTCTGAAAACATGACTCAGCCAGCAGTAATTGTCCCTATCATCTGGAGTTTAGAGCACCATTTCAGTGCTTCATGGAGAGCTTTGAGATAAAAGATGCCATATAAAAATATTTTATGTTTAACACTTTGGCAGGTGTGACATTCCATCTCATAAAGGATAATCAGAGTGATATACAGGATAACATATTACAACTTTATCTTATGAGTCAACCCCATCAGAATTTAAGTGCTTATCTAGCACATAGGACAGAGCAAAATCAGAAACAACCCAGAAGATTTTTTTTAAAATGTTATATTTGATTCCCTTTCAAACCCATTTTTTTATTATTTTTTAAGAGCTGAAAGAAATCAGATTAGATATGTAAACTCAGGTGTCTTTTCAAATGGGAGCAGATAAATCCAGAGCTCAAATTTGAAAACCTACATAAAGCTTAGTGGTTTCTGGAGCTTCAAGCAGAACCATATTGCCATTTATGCTCCATTCATGGCAAGACAGATGCAGTCCCAAACCCAAATATGCCTGGATAATACAGACTGCTCTCATTCAGACCTTTTCTGAACTTGTGCAATCAGTTCTTTCTCTAAAAGAAACTACTTGGCAGCCTTTTTTAACACACATAAATGACCCCATCCTGAAGTTTTATTCTTGTGAAATTGTGAGTATGGCTGATCTCAAGCCTCATAACTATGTCTTGAGATTTTTTTTCCTTCAGTAAGTTTCTTACTATCAATATTTTGGGGTGGGTTTTTTTGTTTGTTTTGTTGTTGTTGGGGTGTTTTGGTTGGTTTTGTTTTTTTCTTCCAGGGGATTTATAAAACTAACATTTAAAAAAAATAAGGAAGAGAGAAATTTGTACACATAAGTCAGTGTATCCACTGAGTATCCACCAAAATTTGAAACGTGATGGGAATCAGTAATATTTGCAGGTTTTTCTGTGTAGGAAACAAACTGCAGAAGAAACATGGCTCAAAGCAATGTCTGCAACACAGGAGCAGGGATAAATATTGAGAAAGCACAGGAGTGTCTGGTTTGTCTTCTGAAGCTTCTCAGTGCTCTTCAAGGATGTATCCAGGCCCCAGGTAATGGACTGCAACAAAATTTGTTTATTCCCACAATTCTTTATTAAACTAAGGCCTAAAGCTCTACAGTTTAGGATGCACTTCCACTAAAAAATAATTAAAAAGGGTCTTTCCAAAAGGCTTCCCTCCAAAATGTGTTCCTTGTTCTTAACTGAACGCTATATACGGTTTATAAAGCAGGATATCAAACCCATCTGTCAGTAGTGAACAAAAGGAACAGACCCCCTACTTGCACACAGATTATGTATGTACACAAATGCTCAACAAATTGCCAAGCCCACTACAGACACAGGATCATGCCTAACATGTGTCAGCTACTAACAAATTTTATGGGGCTGCAATGACCTGTTTTTGAATAAAATCTGCATAGCAGATCTAGAAGATTCACCCTTATTCTCTTGGTCTGAACATTCAGACCAGGCAGCCACCATTTATAGCACAAACGCATATTTTCTTCATGGTTTCATAGAGTTCTAGCTATTTTTTTTCCTCGAGATGTGCAAAGCACATTACGTTTCATTTGTAATTTTTTCCTTCAAGCTGTGCATGTGAACAGCTTCTGCAACTCTTTCAAGAGCATCTTCAGAGCATAATTTCTTGTTAAAAGTATGTTTTAGACAGGAAATCTATTTTAAAGCAAACTATTTACCAACAATTCAAGTCAGACCAATTAGTGTCCAGGACACACCACATTAGAGAAATTATGATTCTTTCAGTACCTGAGTGTCCTTTTACTTATGCCACTATGCCATTGGCGTAATCCCTCACCTGTGCACATCCAGTCTCCCACATCCAGAGGCAGCTATTAATGCCTACCACAGGATTTCTCAGAAAACACCCTGTTTAAAAATCCCAAAATCTTGTGCCTTTTACTAAGAAACAGCCAGCAGTGCCAAGGAAACAGAGCAAATTCTGTAGAACTCACACCAGGGAAGAAAAAGCCATGCTAGCCCAGAGCAAACCTCCTTGCCAGCTCAGTGACCACCTCTGGCAGGGGAAGAATGTCACCCCCAGGGCCTGGGGCATGAGGACTCCCCAGTGTCAGACAGTGCCCACAGGACTCTGCCCTTCAGGCACTGCCAGCACAAGGGCTCCAACTTCCACTTACAGACGAGAAGAGAAAACATAAAGAAAATTAATTTCCATTTTACTTGGTGCCTTCACAGAACTTTGTCTCCCCTTGCTTACCCCTTATTTTTGAGACAAGCATGTTCACAAGAAAAAGAGCTACCCATAAGGAGCCTTACAGCCCATGGTCCTCCTCAGGTGACAGATCCCTGCCTCTGACTTCTTCACTCCGACATCAGACCCCTTCTGTTGCAGGGTTTCCACCAGAAATGCTGATGGTTCAGGGTCTTGGGTTCTGCTTTTGGGCACATGCTACAGTTAGCAGCAAAGTACAAGGCAGAGAGGCACTGAAAAACAAGCAGTGCATTTGGAACTCTTTACAACCCAGACCAGTTTCAGCTGCTGCATAGCCAGCAACAGTGTCATTTTGGTAGTTCAAGTTCCTGGGAATAAGACAATTTTTTTTTTTTTTCCGGTTGCAACTGAACAGTACATTTAACCTCAAGAAATGGAAATTCTTGATCTACTGTAAGAAGGAGAGGCTCTAGTAGATCCCATAATCGATTTCTTTTTCAAGCATGGTCACTTCAATTCCACTTGATTTTGAAATCCAATAATCCTAACAGTATATGTTGCTAAAAGGGATGGTCTATATTAAAAAAAAAAAATCAGAGTAGTGTACAAAACACATTTTCCCTGCCCCAGTCTTCCACCATTTTATGTATCCCAAGCATCTTTTATAAATAATAATAATGTGCAGAAGGGCTCCCTCATAGCTGAATTTTTATTAGCGAATTCATCTCTCCCGAGCTTTGACAACAGAGAGACCTCTTGAGAAAGAAAGATGCACTGCAAGCACACACACTACAACATCTTCTTGGCAACTTCTTTGTCTTTTCCCTCTTTCCATACTAATGGGGTCTTTAAGTGAACAACCCTACCGCAGTCTTGTGCTCAGATAACAGAAGCAAACCACCTACTTCTCCCTGTCCTGCCTGTTTGTTAGGACAGCCTTAGAGGAAGGTCAGTTTAACCCAAGAAGGAGAACGAATTTTCATCCATCATGAAAATTAAGATTTATTCCAACAGACATGAAATCAGATCCATGTACATTTTCGAAGTGCACTCCACCAAGCCCAGTGATGGCCATTTCTGACACAGGCTCAAACCCCATACTCAAGAGTGCAATTCCTGCACTCAGTGTGGGACAGGGACCTGCAGTCTGTCCCTCAATGCTGCCCTGCAGAAGCAGTGGAATGGCTGAAGTCCACGACTTGGGCGATCAGATCTCAAAACTTGGGCTAAAATAACCCAGCAGAATTCCTGACATGGCCCAAAGAATCCGGAACCAGAGGTGACTTTAATTGTTTTACCAGATGTTGCAAGAAGAATATAAATATCTGAGGCTCCCCAAATACATTGTGGAAATAAAGAAATAAATTTGTTGTCAGACCCTGGCTGTTCATCATTTAAGAGCAGTGATGAGCCATTCAAGGATGGCTGCACACAGACAATCCAGTGTTTTGTTTCGGTGTCTTATTTGGTTTTTTTGGTGTCATCTGTTACAACAGTAGTGCCAGTGGTCTTTTTTTTAATATAGGGGAAGCTGCTTCCATGCAATAATTTGGAGAGGCCAGTGCTGTTGCAGCACCTGTGCCATTCCCAAAATGAAAGGTAGTGACCACATACTGGGCTGCCAGCAGGAAGAGAATTGCTCACCAGCACCTCAAAGGCCTTTGCTCTGCCAGGTGCCTCACCTTCTCATGAGGATGCTGGAGGCTGTGAGAAGAAGCTAAGCACAGGAACTTGAAGAAGCAAAGTGCTATAAAAATTCAGTATTTCCCCCCAGCAGAAGTAAAACATCAGAAAAAAAAATCTGAGGAAAGGGAGGTTGCTGAGGTCCCAAGTCCTCCTCTGACACTCTGCCTGGCAACAAGCCTCCATTTCAGCTGACTCCTGACTATCCCAGCAGTTTCAGCTGCTAGGGAATGGCTGGTCCAGGACCAGTATCCAAGCCCCAGCAGCATGGGTCAACCTTAGTATGGCATAGGAACAAATCTCCTCAGCTCTGACTCAGAGGAAAGCAAACAGCCCACACTGCTCAGTAAGATAAAGAACAAAATAACACGTTTTATCTCCAGCATCTCCATCCACCCTCAATCTATTTATCACTTGGGGACATGACTTACAAGACTGTCCCCTGTTCATCTCTGTTTGGATCCTTCTTTGTCTCTGACAGTGTCAGATGGCACATCACTGACAACAGTGCTACTCATCTCAGCAACAGGCACGAATCTTGGATTTCATCTCTAAAACAGACAATCTGAATGGGAGGTGAGGGCAAAACAGTGGCCAAAACAGCCAAGTCTTCCAATTGTGAAAAACACAGGGTGCCATTTGCTGCCAGAGGGTGATTGCTACAGGCACAGCTTGCAACAGGGAACCATTCCAGAGTTTTCCAGCAGGGAAGTCTTAAAGGATTCTCGGTAGGAGAAGGAGAGAAGACTACCTTTGCAACCACATTTAAGGTGTCAGCCCTGTTCCCACAGAGGCAGTCAAGGGATCTAACTGAGCACTGGCACAGGCTCTGGGACAGCTGGGCCGTCCCTGCTGGGACCTCCCCACCAGGACAGGTACTGTGTGAGCTCCCCCAGGGCAGACCATTGCGACCAGAACACAGGCAGAAGGAAGGCAACTTTGCATTTTTCCCCTGGGGAGATTTAAAACAAAAAGCCCAAATTTCCACACCAACTGCCCATGGCAGCTATGGTACGCATAACAAAAGCTATGCTAGCACAACTGGTCTCCCAGTCCTCTCTCGTGCACAAGTCGAGGCATCATCAGAGCCACCCTCAGGACCACACTCTTTGCTGAGGGGGTGTCAAGAAGATTCCCATTTTAAAACTGGTCCTTTTTTTCTCTTTGGGAGACATTGTAAGAAAATGTCTAAATTTAAAATGCTTTTCTTGGACTAATACCAAAATCAGGAGATTTTTGTGCATCCTGGAGAGGAACAGCTGTTGGTGTCAAAGTTCATTTGTACATTATTGCTGCAGCCAAGCCCAAACCTTTACACAGAGCTCAATCCCGAGGAGACCAGCGCCCTGCAGCGCCACAGGTCCCCCATTTCTGTGCCAAGAGCACCACCCGGTGGCCTCCCCTGCTATGGCTCTCTCCCTCGGAAACCGTAATAAACCTGAAACATTTGAAGGGGAAAAAAAATCAGAAGCCTATAGCCGTGCACAGAGCTGTATAGATAAGCTGGGCATAAACACTGGTGTGCTTATTGTATGAAATTCAGCCAGTATATGAGCAATCTAAAAAATTCTTTCAGGTGTCTTGCAGAAGAGGGAAGAGTCACAGGGTGGGTTTTGCTGGGACCAGGTGAATGTGCAGGGCTGCAGAGACTTTAAGAGAGCAAGTCATGGTCCTACTGTGGCTGGCACTTACCTCCTCCTCCAGCACCTCACCTCCCAGGACAGCAGCTCTGCTGCTCATGGCGGGCAAGTACCAGCACCCCAAAGGTGCTGCATTGCACAGCAGCTGTCCCTGCTCCTTGTACAGATCCCTGCACCCTCAGCAAGCCAAGGCAGGTCTGGTACTGCTGGCCTGGGCAGCAGTGGGCCTCCACCTCCCCTTTTCTACCCTCCCTTCACTATCAGTTTACTTCTACCCTACTACTACAGTGTGTTTCACAGGGTCACTGCAAGTTTTTCTGAAGCCTTGATGATCCTGAGGCCTAGAAGTGAGGATTTAACAAGTGTTCATGAGTAGTTTTCCATATACTGCTCACAGGCTTTGGCTGGAGTTGCGCACTCATCGGGTTCCCTGGGGCACGCTCACCAGAGAAGACCTCCCTGAGCACTGTGCGATTTCTGTGTGCATCCTCCTGCTGCCTGAAGCAGGAATACATTAAATAATTCAGTCCTGGCAAGGAAGACAGCCCTGTGGGAAACAATTTATACTAGTGCTATTGGCTGTTAATGGAAATCTTTGGGAAGAAAAAGAAAATGTACACTTCTATTAAGATGAAAAAGGAATGTGTCCATATAACAAATAATTCCCAGTAGCTATGCCTCGAGGCCCATGTGCGAAGGATAAGAAAGGTCCATTGCTTTTAGTATTCTGTTCTGAAGGTTTTATATGAGAACAGAATGGATCAGAGGGAAAATTGAAGAGGGTTGAAGGAAGTCACGCTCTGCCTGGCACTAGAGACCTTATCAAGCAGGCAAGTGAATTCACCAGTTACCTCAAGTATTAACAAATAAAAAGAGCTCACAACAACATGAGCGGGAAGGAGGCAAGGGTCAGACAGGGCTAAGTTGGGAGTGAGCAGCCTACACCAAGCACCCGTGAGCCCAGCCTGGCAGCACAGCACCATCTGATGTGCCGGTTCAGGTCACCCAAGGCACCTTTAGGTTACAGGTCACAGAAACCATGGCAAAAGCCTCTGCCAGCTTAGACAGTCCTTCACTTCTCTTCCTCCTCTCATTTCTTTTTGCTTTCTTGTCCTTTCCACTTTCATTTTCCCTATGAGTTTAGGAAGAGCACTTTCTCTCATCTGCCGACAGACCAGCTGGCAGGTCACGCAGCCATAGCTATGACAAATACTACAAATGTGGGATGAATACATCCAGCATACGCTTGTCCTGTTTATCTTCTGGATGTCAC
This sequence comes from Aleadryas rufinucha, assembly GCA_013397815.1. Classification (NCBI taxonomy): domain Eukaryota; kingdom Metazoa; phylum Chordata; class Aves; order Passeriformes; genus Aleadryas; species Aleadryas rufinucha. The sequence goes on from VZTH01001870.1 coordinate 32,324, forward strand.
TTTGCCTAAATACAGCCGCACCATGAGAGGTGTTTTCTTGCTAAAATATCAAAGCTGCTTTAGTAAAGACAGAATTACTGAAAAGGCTCTTTACTTCAAGAGACACTTCAAGACACCACAGCACTGTAAACCTTTATCATTTTGGTTAATAGAAAAATCCTCTCAAGTGTTTTGTACTGTGAGTGGTATAGTTTCTGGGACAAATCAGCATCATTGGAAAAAAAATTAGATAAGTACATGTGCATGAGCATGTTCTGTAACAAAATGTAGTGTCACTTTCCCAAATTGCAAGGGCTCAATTTTATTGAGAGACATTGAACATTGAAGCCCACAGTAATTAGAAACCTAGAGTAATATTACCTGTGTACATACTTTTTTCCAGCTTTACCAGATGTTTGATGAACATCATCTAAATTATCAGTCTTACGCTTAAAGCTCTTTGGAAATGTATTTAGTTATTTTTGTTTTAAACCACCCTTCCTTTGTTCATAAGAAGTGGGTGAACATGAAAGGAACATCTGTGTTTAAAACGTAGTAACATTATTGGATTTTACTTTGACATAAAGGTTCTTGATGTTACAATATGCAAAGCAACATTTTTCACAGGTTAACACAGCTTCCTAAGTCATATCCTTTTGTATACATTCTTTTTCAAATTTTCATTTTTTCCCTCTGAAATGAATTTCATATTGCAATCCTTCTCAGCTTGAAACTACAGCCATATCTCTTTTTCAAAGCTGTTTTCAGATTGTAGAAAGGGATGCAGGCAAGATGGTTTCTCTGCAGCAACTGCAAAAAAAAATTTCCTGCTGTTTACTTTCACTGTGGATTTTCACAAAGATTCCTTTCAGTAGTGAAATTTTGAAGAATGGCATTGGAGATTTCTTCATTTGTTTCTAAGCTGCTCTTTAGACTCTACTTATACCTCCCCTACCACAACAAAAAAGTTCTCTGGGTGCTGCTCCACAGAAGGTATTTTAAACAGTCTTTGTAGACCTCCTTCTTCTTAAACCTCATAGCACTCATCTAAGCAAAGTAGCCTAAATATTCATATAAAGTACACTAAAACTCAGTTCTCAAAAGCATTTCTCCAGAAGCAATGTCCCAAGCTATAAAGGTTTTCTTGTGCTGAAGCCACATAGAAAGGAATGAGACTGGTGTGAAGCAGGAGGCAAGACCCAAACTGGGAAGTGTTTGTAGCTTACACACAGCTCTGAAATGAGGTACCGACAGTGAAGGAAGATGAAACATGCACTCCAGCATATACAGCAGTCCCACTGTAGGCTTGATCAACATAAGCCATTGTTGAGGCCTGACAGGACAGGATCCTTTTCCTTAAGCCTTTCAAGGTTTGCCAGTGGCCAGAAGGAATGCCACAGGAATCTCACCTTGGAAGAAGATAGAGGAGTGACTTCCTAAAACACTTTATAGTCCCCTGAAGAGTCACAGAAAATGTCTGGAGGAGACCACAGCACAAAATACCACAGCACACCACCTCTTTGAGCCCGGGGGTTTCCCTCTGCAGACCTGCCAGCTCATGTCTCCCATTTGTAACTCTTTCCCCTTCTCCACACCCCCATGGCAGACAACCTGGGCCTCCAGCACACTTAGACACTAACTACCATTCAACATCATAGTAAGTGTTGCTAGAATCACAGAATGGTTTGGGTCAGAAGGGACCTCTAAAAATCATCTCGTTTCAAAATGCCAGCCTCTTGCAAGATGCAAAGGGCAGCTGTCATTCTCTAGACAAAGTGCAGGTGAGAGAGTCGGAGCTCATGCACAGAGTAGCCTCCCTCAGTCCCTCACTGCTCTCCTTGATACTACTACTCATTGCTACTACTAGGGATTTTCTCATTCAGTTTCTCCTGTTGAAACCAACCCATTTACAAACTGACTGTTTACTTCTAGGTTATTCAAGCCTCTTCGAAGATACTGATGCCCGAAAGATAGGCTGGAAATAAATCCCCATAGACCGATGTCTATAGAGCAGGTATTTGTTTATTGCAGCGCTGGTGGTGAGGGGGATATCTCCTCCTAACTCACCCACCCTTGTCAAGTGCGGTGCCATATTTATACAGTAACATTTCACTAAAGGTTGCTATGTCATTACAGCATCATCACATACGCGCCAGAACTAATTTACATAGCATGATCTCATGGTTATTAGATAATTCTTTGCACTGCACATGCACCTCCCCAATTCGGGGATCTTCGGGGGTCTTTGATGAAGGTTTCTAAAGNCACCAATGAAAAAATAGCTCCTGTCTCCCCAGCTGCTTTTAAAACCACCACTGACAGTTGTTGTATTTCCTTGGTCGAGAATTTCCTTTTGCAATGTTTTTCTGCCCGGCATAATTCTCTCCCCCAGGCCAACCTTTCTTAAACAGAACTTACTTGAGGGAATCTACCCAATTAGACATTTAAATCAATTAGGCTGATTGACAGGAGGATTAAGTCTAGCATATTCTTGATTGCAGACACAAACACTCAGCTGGAATAAATACCTGCTTCATAAGGACTTGCTGAGGCTTAATTAGTTAATGTTTGTGAAGAGCTTTGAACACATGAAGTGCTGTACCTGCACTTATTCTCTCTATTCCTAGTAATGGAGGCTTCAAATTTGGACATGGCAAAAACAAGGAGGACAGAAGGGGACCCTGACTCAAGGCCACTGGGGACCACAGCTGCAGGAGAGGACAGTGATGTCTGGCAGGGGTTTGCTATAATGTCATATATGAACATCATGGCTGATCTTTTGCATAATTATTTTGCCCTACCTGTGACGAGGATTAAGTTCATATGTTATGTTAATCACATGTTTGTTAATTGTTGGTTATTAATTGCACAGTTATTAATTGGTTAAAGTATAGTTAAAGTTGTTAAGGTTATTCCTAGAGCCACAGTCGACCCCAGACATTCCCAGAGGAATAACCATTTCTTCCCAAAGTTTTCATGTTTTACAATTAAAAAGTTATTAAAGTTAGTTGCTTCTTACAAAGCCAAGCGAGACACAGACATCCCCTAGACGCAGCCAATCTTCCCAATTTATGTTGATTTATATTGTTCTTTGTATTGCTATCACTATTTTGTATTTTAAAAGTTTATTTTGTGTATTTAACTTAAGTTTTCTTATAAATCTAAGTTCCCTAAAGTTGATTTCTAAGC
>VZTH01001870.1:35503-130980 GCA_013397815.1 Aleadryas rufinucha
CTCGGCTTTTCTTTTGGACTGTGCTCGGACGCTTGCTGCTACCAATAAACATCTTTTGGCTCGCAGCAAGAGAGAGTTGTGGCTCGTTTTTCACATATAACTAAACATCACTGCTGCTCTGTGCTCATGAAAGCCTCTCTCATTGCTCTGCAGGATGGCAGCAGCCCCTGACGTCCAGACCTCTACACCAGGACTTTTCCCCACACTGTAACCACACCGGCATCAGACCAGCAGGCAGGGTATGAGTGAATCCTGGATCCCAGCTGTTCTGCACCCTGTTCTCCAGCATTCTTCCCAGGAAGGAATTCAGGTGGTTTGTGCTTTTAAAGAAGTGCCATTCACTAAGGCATCAAGGCACTGACACTTAATAAATAAGTGAGAGCTCAAGTTCATTAAAGCCTTTGAAGCTGCCCAGAAGCAGCACTGGTATTATTACTAGCTAACACACACTTAGGAGATCTTCACATTAACAGAAAATGTCCACGCACCTCAGCAATAACAAAGGATCTCTTTTCAAAGAAGCATACATAAAGTGTCATTCTGAAAACCTAAATTTCCCTGGTTATATGGGGTTAAATACAGATCCAGTTTTGCAAGTTGTATGCTTCACCAAAAAAGACCACACCTGAAAATCAGTAAAATAACTAAGTATAGTAACTAATATACCTATGAAAATAACTAGGTTTTTTCAGCCCACACAGAACTGTCTTATTCAAGTTGCAAACATGTACACACATGTGAACTGAAAAACTTTAAGTTTGGGACTCACAAAATATGGATTGGACTTGCATTAAAAAAAAATTCCTCAGAATCCAAACTATTGTAGCCTGCCAGTAAGGAGGTTTCCAGCTAAAAAACAAAGCTGTCCCATCCTTACCCTTCCCCTATCAGCTCATTTAACTTTGAAAACAAATTGAACAACAGTCAGTCCTGGTGATTTACCTTGCCAGAATGAAGCTGTTTAATTCTTGTCTGTTCTCCTCCCAGAATCCCTTGTACAGGATCTGTCCAAAAGTTCATCCAAAGTATCCTCCTGATAAAGGCTGTTTAGTTTTTGGTACAATTCATAGCAGTCCCATCACTGATTCATTAAAACAATGACCCGATGACACTATTTTCGCTAGCATATTTTGAATAATGTTGGGGATTTTTTCTGCTGTGTGGAGAAATAGTAACCCTGGCAGATAGCCCCAAGAACCAGCAAAAGAGAGGGCAGGCACAGAATTCAGCACTTTTACCATTAAAGCAAGTGTGTACAAAAAGAGAAGCAGCAAACCTGAAAAGCCTCAAGCAATAGTTATTTCCAACTAAGAGAAAAAAGTCTCCATCACCAGCTCTAATCCACTGAAACACAGGAATGCCCTCAGAAACACCAGTAGATCTTCTAATTTCAAAACATACATTTTGGAAGATGTTCATGAAGGAATCTTTGATACTCACAAGTACACAGGAACTAAGTTCAGTGTCACTGAAATATGACACTAAATGTTTCTGTTTTCCCTAACACCTGGATTAGTGAGCAGCAGAAAATATTCTAAACAAGGGTGGCATTTTCAAAGCAAAAGCATAAATTTTACCACTATTTTACAGAAAGTGATAATCTAAACCCCATGCTCATGTCTTTTAAGATTCCCACCATCAAAGCTTAAAAAAATACTAAAAGAACTATTTCATCATAAAAGAAATACAGGTTAATTTTCAGCGACCATCACGTTCAGTGGTCTGTTTTGGAAATTAGAGAACCAGTTCATTTTCCTGGTCATTAAGGGATTTATCTGCACATCCTTGTTTCAGTTCTCGTCATATATCCTGCTGCCTTTTCCCAAGTGAACTCTGTACCTAAACACAGCTTTTGGAATATTCTGATTTTATAACCTTACCAGTTATTAGCCAATAATTTATGTAAGTCTTCAGCTGTTAGGAGTTTATTACTGTCACATTCTAACATCCAGCTCTAACTTCTGTCCCTTGAACAATAACTGTGTGAGTTATGAAAGCATGTAAAAATAAACTTCCATAAAATTCTTCTGTGGATGAATAATTGCTCAAACTTACTTACATGGTGGAGCAATTTTGCTTTTATTTCTTTTAAGGGATTCTTCTCCTGCCCTGTCATTAGAAGATTATGATCCAGGTGAGATAATCTAGTGGTTGCTATGGTATCTGCTTGGAATCAGCTATTCCCAGATACACAGAAGTAACCGGGGAACCACCACAGGAATGTTACACACCAGCAAAGGGAACGACATTTTTTATTTCACTCATAAAGCTCTGTTAGATTTGTCTAGAGCATTGATTTACTTAAGAAAATAAAACATTATGGAAAAAAGCTATGTTTTCCTTCCGCTTTTCCTCCTCTTGTTTTATTTCGCACTTGTTTCTTTCAGAATCTTTTTTGTTTGTTTGTTTCAAATCACAAGAGGCTATTTAACATGGTGTCTCCCCCTCTTTCTTTATTTGAAGAAATAATACCTTACCAGGACACATGCTGGCCTTTAGCCAAACGGCCAACACGCTTGCCATTTTCAAGAACACAATTTTATGCTTCCATTGGAAAACTGGTCAATAATACATTTTTCATCCATCAGTCACCATGTGAACAATAATTTGACCAGTATGTTTCCAGGCAAGCTGAAATTAATAAGATGTATTTGACCCATTTAGTTCCACCCTAACACTAGGCACAAAGGTTTCTTTTGAGCTGTTAAATAGTAAGTTTTTATGCTGCAGCAGTGCAGTGTCATAGAAACTCTCAACATTGCAAGCTGGGCAGTTGCAAATGCTTAGGATCACAAAATTGCACTCTTTTTGAAAATCCAGCAATAAGGTTTTCTTGACAACTTACCACAGCGGTTAACAATCATACACTTCCATTTCTAGGAAAATTATCTTCATTTCTGAAATCCTTTATGTTAAACATTCTCTAAAATGTTTTACGCTGCAATTCTTCAAGGGAAATGCTTTCTTACAGCACAGTGGTTGTCACTGAAATTTAGAAAGCTTTATGAAGAGAGCAATGACAATGCAGGAACAACCTTTTATGACTCAATACATTTTTCCAGTGGTTATAAGGAGCACCCTTTTTCAGACCTACATTCCTTATCCCATCCAGCAATCTCACACAGTTCCTGTTGCAGCACTTGCTCAGCTCTACCAAAGTACTTCATGTTCTCACTGCACCAAATATTCTTATTGCTTGAATTGCTGAAACACTCTGGGAGTAATTCCTGTATTTCTCTGTTTTTTTAAAATGCTTCCAGCTCTTCATTTCAGTTTCTGAATTCAGAAAACAAAATGTATTTCCAGTGACAGTTTATTAGCTTTACTTTTTCTGTTTTTCCAATTGCTACATCATCAAAACAGTTCTAATTTAAAAACAAAATCTGCAAGAATACAAGATCTGACTTTCATGATAATCACACGAATTTATTGCACTGCTGGACTCTGCCTTCAACTACTTCTGACACAGGAAATACATGCAAATCCCACTCCTAACAGCAAAGCATTAAATCAGATTTAATTAGCTGCCTATACAAATTGTTAAAATGAAGTGCAATAAATTTGTGTGATTATCGTAAAAGTCAGTCATTCCAAAGAGTTTACAGTTATTCTTAGAGTAATGAGGAGGCTGTGATGTCTTTAAGGACCAATATACAATAAACTGTTCTCACTGGCAGCCACTTTATCACACATGCTCACATGCAGAGAAGGTAGCTTCTTAAAAAGCACCATCAATATCCCAGACACAATTTTATTTCCACTGCTTCAGATGATACTGCAGGCCTGCGGGAAAATACCATTTTTAATAACAGAACTGAAATATACACAGGCTACTAAGAAATTGTCTCCTTTGAGAAAGCCAATTTTTGCAAGCAACTCAATTTCAAATAGAATGCCTGTTTCCAGAAAGAAAGCAAATCTTTTTCTAAACAAATCTGAATTTTAAAGAAAAAGAATTAATGATGGGAGAAATCAGTCCTGTGTGCATAAAGCCTCAATGAAGNTAGTTCCACCCTAACACTAGGCACAAAGGTTTCTTTTGAGCTGTTAAATAGTAAGTTTTTATGCTGCAGCAGTGCAGTGTCATAGAAACTCTCAACATTGCAAGCTGGGCAGTTGCAAATGCTTAGGATCACAAAATTGCACTCTTTTTGAAAATCCAGCAATAAGGTTTTCTTGACAACTTACCACAGCGGTTAACAATCATACACTTCCATTTCTAGGAAAATTATCTTCATTTCTGAAATCCTTTATGTTAAACATTCTCTAAAATGTTTTACGCTGCAATTCTTCAAGGGAAATGCTTTCTTACAGCACAGTGGTTGTCACTGAAATTTAGAAAGCTTTATGAAGAGAGCAATGACAATGCAGGAACAACCTTTTATGACTCAATACATTTTTCCAGTGGTTATAAGGAGCACCCTTTTTCAGACCTACATTCCTTATCCCATCCAGCAATCTCACACAGTTCCTGTTGCAGCACTTGCTCAGCTCTACCAAAGTACTTCATGTTCTCACTGCACCAAATATTCTTATTGCTTGAATTGCTGAAACACTCTGGGAGTAATTCCTGTATTTCTCTGTTTTTTTAAAATGCTTCCAGCTCTTCATTTCAGTTTCTGAATTCAGAAAACAAAATGTATTTCCAGTGACAGTTTATTAGCTTTACTTTTTCTGTTTTTCCAATTGCTACATCATCAAAACAGTTCTAATTTAAAAACAAAATCTGCAAGAATACAAGATCTGACTTTCATGATAATCACACGAATTTATTGCACTGCTGGACTCTGCCTTCAACTACTTCTGACACAGGAAATACATGCAAATCCCACTCCTAACAGCAAAGCATTAAATCAGATTTAATTAGCTGCCTATACAAATTGTTAAAATGAAGTGCAATAAATTTGTGTGATTATCGTAAAAGTCAGTCATTCCAAAGAGTTTACAGTTATTCTTAGAGTAATGAGGAGGCTGTGATGTCTTTAAGGACCAATATACAATAAACTGTTCTCACTGGCAGCCACTTTATCACACATGCTCACATGCAGAGAAGGTAGCTTCTTAAAAAGCACCATCAATATCCCAGACACAATTTTATTTCCACTGCTTCAGATGATACTGCAGGCCTGCGGGAAAATACCATTTTTAATAACAGAACTGAAATATACACAGGCTACTAAGAAATTGTCTCCTTTGAGAAAGCCAATTTTTGCAAGCAACTCAATTTCAAATAGAATGCCTGTTTCCAGAAAGAAAGCAAATCTTTTTCTAAACAAATCTGAATTTTAAAGAAAAAGAATTAATGATGGGAGAAATCAGTCCTGTGTGCATAAAGCCTCAATGAAGCTACATCTGCTTGTCATGATTGCTCTAACATCACAGCATATATGACTAATGCAGTATAGGGCCAAAAATGGTGGTAAAATGAATCTCAGCTCCAGTTCTGCAAAGATTTGTGTTGGTTTTAATGGGATTACATGCAGCAGCAAACACATGAACGAAGGTACACACAATACTTACTGAAATTGCAAACCTTTCAAAACAAGCATTTCCCAAATAGATACACTGCCAGAAGAAAAAAAAAAAGAACCAAAAACCAACACCTCAAAATACTTGGCCACACAGATGTTTCCAAATTTATCAGAAAGAACTGAAACATAATATTCACTGTATAATTTGCCTTTATTGGAGGTACAGGGGGAGGAATAACAACTTTTCTGCTGAAGCCTACAATGTACTTTAATTTAGAAAATTACACCTTCAGCCTAGTTACAAATAAACCATATTGTAGAACAAACAGTGCCAATATACACTGTCAGCCCAGTTAAAGTGCCCTTAATTTCTTTCAGGAGCAATAATATCAACAGTAAAGTAATACTTGTGGACTTAGAAAAGACAGAAAAACACAGGCCCAGAAACATGAAAAGCATTTTCCTTACACTGCTTAAATTAAAAGAAATCCAGTGACAGAAGAAATTATAGGAAAAATATTTAAGAGTGATACTTACGTGTCTTTGGGAATATCAGTTTATAAGCACAGCAAATTTGCTATATTTTCAAGCAGACTGAATACCTTCCCAAATCGGGGTAGAATCTTGCAGAAAAGCAAGCAGTCAACTCCTAAAAGTTCACTTTTAACAAGAGGACCAAAACCCAAGAGGCTTAAGCTCAGGGGATAACATCCCACTATCCCCCCTTCACCCTACAGCCAAAAACTGCAGTAACAGAGACACAGGAAATCCACCTGTAATGCCAGTCAGAAGTGAGGTGGCAGATTTGATGGTGTTTTAGTCCAGCTATTTCACCCAGCTGCTAAACAATCTTAGATTAAGAAGGACCCTGAATAAAAGAAGTTAGAGTGTCTTTGTCTCAGAGGAAACAGCCTCTGCTGTACTGCCAACCTTCAATCACAAGTCTCCTGGGCACACATTTTTAAATAGTAGGTGACTAAATACACAAGCAACAACCAAATTCCCACTGTTCATTTTCAGGCATTTTCATTGCACCATGCAATGTGAAGCGCCAGTCTTTTGCACAGTTTCAGATGCCCAAATACTTCAAAAATTTTTGCTCATTCCCGTTTCTAAGGCCAGAATTCCCTGAAGAAAAACATATTAATATGCACAGATTTCACCGTCTTTCAATAATGGGAGTCATCCACAGGGCTAAGAGGCCAATGACAGTAGGCAGATTATAGGTGTGAGAAAATATGTAGGTGAGGTTTAGCACCAATGAAATGTAATAGCATATGGGAAAGTGAAGTTGACCTTGGTGGCAAATGAAGGGGATATCCAGGGACCACTTTATCTTCAGACAGTGGAAAGCATGCCACTGGAGAGAGTTACTCCTTAGTTTGTCAGTCACAGGCAATCACTAAAAGCCTGGATTTAATGTTCAGGAACTCCAAACAAAGAAAGTTTATGATGCATAAAGCTAGTAACGCTGGCTTCTAAGGATACTCAAAATGCTTCACAGTACTCTTTGGCTGATCTCTGGCATATCCTTACCAAAACCCCAACTATCCTTTAGTGACCCCTTTTGTAACTATTGTAGTTGAAAAGCCTTGACTGTGATTTGAAGTGTTGACCCATTAATAAAATTTAAAAAAAAAAAAAAAATTGAAAGGCTAAAAAAGCAACTCTGTCTATTAGGTATGTGTTTCACTTCACATTTCATTTCAAATGAAACGCTGATGACTCAATTCTGTATGTTTGGATCTTTGTGTGTGTTTCAAGTCTGAGAAACATTACAGTTAGGGCATGAAAATATGCAAGTATGCCTAAAAGCTGCAACCAACTACAGAAGAGCCAAGTCAATGGTTAAAGGTTATGGAGAACCTCTGGTTTCTAAAAGGAGACTATTTTTTTAATAGCCAATACCAGATAGTAAAGAAATAACCCTGGAATAACTAGAACTTGATCAGGACCTCCAGTGTGAGTTAGGAATCAATCAACACCTTGTACGAGACATGAAAGGATTCCTACTCAGCTGATTTGCCAAAGCTTGCAGCAAACAAACGGGTTCTTCCCTTCTATTGCCTTAGACCCAGGAAATCCTGTGGAAGTGGAACTTTCCTGTTGAGGTCTGCAATATTAACTAATACTTTGCACTTAGCTCTTGGGGTGGGAGGAGGGGTGTTTCTTGCTGATATTTTCAGACTCTCTTCATTGTTAGTATTTAAAGAGATGAGGACACTATAACTTGTTTTATTTTCAGTGGAATATAAAGCCATATGAGAGTCCAATCCACAAAGACTTAGGAAAGGGCAAGGAGGGATATCTCCTCTTCCTAAGAAATCAGCAAGAATTTTCTCCGAGTCTGTATTCTCCCCCAGCTTTGAACTTTCTCAGACTTACTGCAGACAAAGGAACCAATCAAGAAATGAAAACATTTAGGGGAAGATGATTCCAGAACCCAAGGAGAGAGTATACATCAGAAAAATCTCAGGAAAGGAAGAACAGTGATAATCCTCAATCACCAAATGTGAACATGGTTCTTATATTAGAAACCATCTTAAAGAGCATAAAGATCAGGTCTGCGTTGAAATGTCACACAGTGGGAAGAGAGAAGCCTGAGAAAAGGCAGTAGGAGATGAGACGGGATTTTCACCATTTTTTGTCTGACCCCTGCCTAATATTACTTTCAACATCAGCAAGCAATGTTGAGGCTGAGCTCTCCAAAATCATATGGGTTCTTATTGCTACAAGTAACTTAAACCATCAAGTTTGGGGACCTGGACTCCCAAGGACAGCACAGCGGCAGACCAAGAACACTGAAAGCAAGGAGAGAAAAGAAGGAATAGCAAAGTAGGAGAGAGAAAGAAAGAGGTAAAAACCCTGAGAAGCACCTGGAAGCTTTTTCAGCCTCCAACCTGAAGGAGGAGGGCCTAATGCCACCTCTATTAGCAACAGTGACAAACCAGTGCCTCAGCACTGCCACAGCAGCATCTGTACTCACAGGTGCCGTGCAGTGACTACCTGGCACAGTCCATGTATAGCCTGTCTGGAACACAGAGAACTTGAAATAAAAACAAAATCATTGAAAAAATAATTACTTTTATAATCATTACAAGCAAATTCTCCATCTTCTGCACTATGAATAAGGCTGCAGACAGGTTCTCAGAGGTGAAAAAGGCAACTTGTAACACAGTCTCCAAACTTTCAGATTCATTGCTGATTAAATACTTTTTGTCACTCCAGACTTTATTCCTAAACAACTATATTAAAAATAATTACAAAATATAATATTGCACATCAGAAGCTATTTTTCCAGTTTCCTATCCAAAATAGACTTAAATTAACAGAGGATACATTATTACTAGTACTCAAATACTATGTAATGCTTGTATAATATTAGGTTATATTAGGTTCCCTTAACACAGGGAAGCACTCAAATTTATTCTTGTTATCAGGAAAAGAAAAGGACTTCCTGACTCAGAGACTCCAAAGCAGAAGTATAACATATCATATAGATACTACTTGGGCATACAGTAAAGATTTGATTGGTTTATTTCACCAATTCTTGAACTCCACAGCAAGTCTTATTCCAATACATATTAGAAATAAGCTAATTCAATTTAAAGTGCAATTCTCCTTTAAGAGTCAAGTGATCTCTACTTTTATACATAATTCTTGCAGCAAAACAGTCACAAGATGAAACAGAAACATGATGACAGCACCCTACACTTTCTGGTTATTCAGCAAGTTCACACAAAATATTAGCACTCACCAAAAAATAATATTCTGGTTTATACAGTTGTGAAAATGTTCCACTGATTCTGAAATGCTTCTGCCATTTCTCATTACAAAGTACATAGGCAGAGCAACAGCTCTCTAAGTGTAAAATACCCTCCTTCATTTCTACAGGCTGTGTATTCAATGCTAACACCACTTGTATTCTAACATCAACATTATTTGCTAGCACATGGAACTCAAGGACAAAGAATTACAAAATGGAAAACTCATGTGCTTTTTGAATTTAATTAGGTAACCAAAAATTTTGAGATTCAAAAGCTGTTCTAGGTCATGGCCCCTCTCTGGACTGTATTTTTCCCCTTCAGGATTTCTTTAAAACTGCATCCAATAAAAATATTAAAAACACATGCAATAGAGCATCTGACACTTCCCCCAGAAGACCCTTCCACAGCCAACAAGTTGTTTTTCCCCAAGTGGGATTTAGATAGTCTAATTTCATCCCATTGCCTATTCTCGTGGAGGTAAGGAGAAAAAGGCTACAGGGAGGACAAGAGATGAAAAAAAACAAACCAACCAAACAAAACACTTGCTAAACTAAAAAGTGTAAAAAACCAATTCAGCTGGGAAGTGTGTTGATGAAAAGGAAATGGTGAAGGCAAGTGTTAACTTTGGTCACAATTTCTCAGCTTTTTCTTCTCCATCAACATGGAAAAGTCACAGATGCACATGGATGTCTCCAAGGGGGAAAAAACTCAATATGGAAAAATGCATGAGTTATCATTCCATAATTATGACTTTGGGAAAAGAAGCTAAGTGCCCTTAGAATTGCTTAACTTCCTACTTCCCAGAATAGGAAGAAAACCTCTTTGAAATTCATTTTTATTTGAATCTTGTAAAGGTATCAGCTATATCTTCCCCCTTCTCAAAACAAATGAAACCTCCGTGCTACATAGCACCATCATCTTGTAACAGAAACATTGTACCATCTATTATGATGTTGCCACGAGAGACATCATAAAAATTAAGGTTTAGTCAATAAGGGTTTTTATATTCCCTAACAACTTAATAAATACAGTATCTGGTTGCTTATTTAATATATCCTACAGCTAAAGAATATATTTACTTTTTATTCTTCCTTCTCTGTGGCTAGAAGGTATTAGTGAAAAGACAGTTTAAAGCATTAGTGCAAGAAGTGTATGCAGACAGTTATTTTGAAAACATTACAAACACAAAACTCCTGGAAGATATCATACAAGAAGGATGAGAGAAGACTCACCACTAGTGTCAGACACAGAAGCAAACATTTTTCATCTTAAACAGATGTAAAAGCCCAAATCTAAAGAAAAATAATAGACACCCTCCACAATTTATCTAGTCCCCACTGCTTTCAACAGAGGGACTGCCAAGTAACATCAGAGGAGGTGGATGTGAATCCGATCTTTGTCCTTCAGAATCTCAGAATCAAAAAAAAGGCATAGCCATAGCCACCAACAGCTTCACATTAAATTCCCAACTCATTAAGAAAAGAAAACATAAATGATTTGTTAACCAATAAAAAGAAGACAAAATGAGCTTGAAAGATTTCATGTGCCCTCATCAGCAACTTCCTTTCGGCGCTGGGCCCGGAAATGGCGCTCAATATTTATTGTCACTTCCCTCTGCAAATTCCTGCTGTTAGTTTTCCCAGCTGTTCTGATCCAGGGGTGCTGAAGTACTTGCCGTGCTGTGTAGCGCTTCTGGGGATCCACTATCAACAGCCTGGTGATGAGGTCTTTTGCTGCTATAATGAAAGAAAGCAAAGGAGAGAGGCGTGAAGCACAGTGTGTGTGTGATGATGATCCTGTGCAATGTGCTCTACGATGACCCTGCTCGAGCAGGGTGTTTGAAACACATGACCCACCGTGGTCACTTCCAACCTTACCCATTCTGTGATGGTGACAGTTATACCCACACAAAATGTCCTTCTGATTTTTTTTCATTACTTTTACCATGACTTCTGTGACTATCCCCAAGTGCTAGTCTAGCAACTGGAGTTAGAATTAGTGATGGAAGATATTAAATCTCCATGACTGATGTCATTCTCCCCTTCAGAAAGAGGAGAAAGTGAGGGGAATTTAATCTCAAAAGCGTGCTGATGGCATCAGGCTAAGTGTTCACATTCACAGGAATGAGCACTGGATATCTCATCCCTTAAGGAGCATAAATATTGTAAAATGCTGTGGAATATGTTCTTTAAAAGACTGTACACAGAGTGTAAAAGAATTTTAGGGTTTCTAATTTTAAAGAGTGGACAAAAGACACTGTACTGGCCTGTAAGAAGAAAAATCTACTACGTGCAGACCCCATTGTTGTCAATAGGAAATCCACACTGTGTTCTGCAGGGCAAGGGTTTCATTCTCAGCTTTTGAGATTTTTGATAATATCTCTCCAATCTAACATAACCCTTGAGATTATTTTGGCACCTTTTTCTGCAGAGACATATAAACAAGATGAGGAAAATCCTTGCTTTTGCCTAGAAAGGGAGGAATCAAGGACTCAGTTAAAGCATTCAGAACTAATATGCAGAAACACAGCCATCAATAGTACCAGAGGACTAAATTCACATTTAAAGCAGATTCACACAAGAGAGACCTGTTAAACACTCCAAGTTGATCAAGCTCACTCCCTTGAAAAAAGAGTTATTCCTACTTCAGGGAAGAAGACTGCCACTTCTCAGATCTGCTACAAATGCAGAATCTTACCTGCAGAAATATTGTCCCAGTAAGGGGATAGGAACTCATAGTGACCCAGCTGTATGATCTGAAACAGCTCCTCTTGATCACGGTCCTGACTGCGAAAAGGAGGAAAACCGCAGAGCAGGATGTAAAGGATCACACCAGCTGCCCACATGTCTACTTCGAGTCCATAGCCTAAGGAAGAAGGGACAAACCAGAAGTCTTGTTTTAGAAAGAAAACTCACAACTGCAAGGGAACTGCTTCTTGGAAATAAAATGAAAAAGAAACACAGGATCTCTGCTCAGTTGCTCAGAAAGATGAGGTCAGAAAAAGAATAAGTGGCTGGTACACCACGCTTACAAGCTGTCCATTATTAGCTACAGCTCTCACAGAGTCTCTCTTTTCCACAACATGTTTCACAAACACTATCTCACAAGGCCAGTGTCAACTGGAGACTAATTGAGAAAACACAGCACATATTTCTAAAATAGTCATCCTCAGATTCCTTTCAAAAAAGAGCTAAGAGTGCCAAGTTTCCATTGAAATTGGATATAACTGGAGATGTGCAACCCAGCTCCACAGAACAAAAACCAGAAATAGATTTGCTTGAGTCACCAACAAAACTGACTTCTTTCCAGGTCTGAATCTTTTTTGGAGATGAAATCTTCAAAACTCCTTGCCATGCAAAACATATTTTGGATTGTTACATAAATTTAACATACATGTTCACAATGATTTTGCATCATCAGGGGCTTTGGAAAGTTGTTTGGATTACAGTAATGAAATGCGGCTGGCTACTCTTAGGTTGCAACATGAACTTTTGGTCATTTCCCCACTTTAGCAATTATTATCCATGATATTTTATGGCTTATCCACTTAGAAGTCAGTGGTACATTAGCACAGACACTAATAGTGCAAATGTAACTGATGTCATGCTTGTGTTTGTTAGAAACTAAGAGGTCTGCTTTCCAAATAACACTTCCAGCCAACCTCCTACCCTGAAAAGATATATCAGTAGGCTGAAACATTCTGGACTATTTCCATTATTAGAAAGTCCAGCGTAATTGTAAGATTTATGACAAATTACAAATATATACACTCACCCTTCTCAGCAAGTATTTCAGGAGCAACATACGTTGGTGTTCCGCAGACAGTAAATATGGGTTTTGTAACCTGCTTTGCAAGGCCGAAATCTGCCAGTTTCAGTGTAGTAGATTTATCTGCATTGTGCTGAACCTATACCCAAACAAAATATATATATGTATGTGCTTAGTCCAGATACATTTTAAAACAGCAAAATATAAAGGAAGCAGAAAATTAAACAGGAGGGAATTCTAATAATAGTACTAATAATAGAAACAGTCTTCAGAACATGGTTCTTTTCCCCCATGTACTAAGAGGGTGCATTTAAGAGGATAAGCAATTATGGAAAAAAGAAAACTTTGCTCTACGAACTCTGGCACACTGCAATTTCCAAGAAGTTAATAGAAGGAACACAAAAAATAGCAAGAGTCAATTAAACATTATTATTTCCCCTTGAGAAAATAAACAGTTCTTTTTCCCTGGGAAAGCAAAGAAGAATGCTCCGGACATCTTTATGCTGAAACACAATGAGTCCAGGTAAACCACTGGTTTTATACCTGTGTTTTAGCCCCAGACAGCAACTAAGTACCACACAGCTGCTCAGTCACTCATCCCCCTTCTGCCCACAGTGGAATGGGAAGGAGTATCCAAAAAACCTTGGGTTGAGATAAGAACAATTTAATAAATGAAATAAAAATGTAATAATAATAACGGTAGGAATGGTAACAACCGTAATGAGAAGGGGGATGGGGAGAGAGCAAGAGAAAGAGAGAGGAATAAAACTCAAGAAAAACAAGTGCTGCACAATACAACTGCTCACTGACCCCCAGCCCAGCCCAGCCCACCCCTCAGGCAGAGACCAGCAACTCTTGGCCAACTCTCCTCAGTTTATTTACTGAGCACAATGTACCATGCCATGGAATATGCTTCTGGGTCAGTTGCCCTGGCCATGCTCCCTCCCAGCATTTGGTACACCTGCTAGCTGGCAGAGCATAGGGCACTGAGAACTCCTTCACTTAGGGTAAGCAGTGCTCAGCAACAACCAAAACATCAGTGTGTTATCAATGTTATTCTCATACTAAATCCAAAGTACAGCACTGGACCAGCTACTAAGAAGAAAAAATAACTCTATCCCAGCTAAAACCAAGACACGTGAAAAGTGTATCTACATCATACTGGTCTAACAACAAAAAACAAACCAACCAAAGCTTTACGTTCCTTCCAAATTACTCTGCTACTCTACCTGCTGCCCTGGAACTAGATTAGTAATGGTCAAATAGGTCCATGCAGACTGACCTCCTAATTGGGCCTTTTCAGCAGTTGTTATCTCCTACGTCCACCTGGCAAGTAGTCAAAAAACTTTTTCCAATTTTAATTTTGTATGCAGGGGTCTTTAGCATTACTTTACAATGCAGTTAATGAAGGGTTATTTTAAGAAATGAAATATGTTAATGACATAGTGAGATCGATATACCCTCAGCAAGCTGGCAGACAACACAAGGCTGAGTGATGAGTCTGAAGGATGGGATGTCATCCAGAGGTTGAGCCTCATGAGGTTCAACAAGGACAAGTGCAGGTCCTACACCTGAGCTGGGGCAATCCCCGGTATCAGTATGGACTTGGTTAGGGATTGAGAGCAGCCCTGTGGAGAGGGATTTGAAGGTGCCAGTGGATGAAAAACTGGAATGAACTGCCAATGTACAGTTGCAGTCCAGAAACCCAACCATATCCAAAATAGTGTGGTCAGCAAGGCAAGGGAGGGGATTCTGCCCCTCTGCTCCACTGTGGTGAGACCCCATCTGCAGTGCTGCATCCAGCTCTGGGATCCCAGCACAGGAAGGACATGGACCTGTTGGAGCGAGTCCAGAGGAGGGCCAGGAAAGAGGGATGGAGCATCTCCCCTGTGAGGAAAGGCTGCAAGAGTTGTGGTTGTCCAGCCTGAAGCAAAGAAGGTTCCAGACAAACCTTATTGTGGCCTTTCCATAATTAAAGTAAGACAGGGACAGGCTTTTTAGTAGGGCCTGCAGCAACAGGGCAAGGGGCAATAACTTTAAACTGAAGGACAGTAGATTTGGACTAGATACTAGGAAGAAATGTTTTATGGAGGGTAGTGAAACACCAGAACAGGTTGCCCAGAGAGGTGGTAGATACTCAATGCCTGGGAACATTCAAAGTCAGGTTGGACAGGGCTCTGAGCACCCTGGTCTAGTTGAGATGTCCCTGGTCATTGCAAGGGTTTGGACTAGATGACCTTTAAAGGTCCCTTCCAACCCAAACCATTCCATGATTCTATATTCAAAGGCCAAGTCATAAACAATGCAGTAGTATAATTTAAAAAATCAGTATGTTTTATACTAGTGACTGACACTCAGATATTCTTTGAGAGGTAAAAAATGTCATTAATTTCCTTTAAACGAAAAATTGTTTGTCTCTGGAACTATGGGGAACAGATCAGCAGCCAAAACGTCTACAAAAAAGCCAAGGAAACCTGGACTTGGTTTTGAATGGACAAACTGGAATATAATGTGACAGGGATACTCTGTGCTTTAAAACCTTATACTTTGCCATCAGACACCACTTAAGAAAGCCAAAAAATTCAGGATGGTCTCTATTACCTGATAACTAAGGACACAGAATGGATGAAATTTGCTCTTGTACATTACAGCTGATTAGTCCCCATTTATCATCTTTATAGAAACTGTAAATACTCATCCAATTTTGACTAAGCAAAATGAGTTTGGACTTTTTGGTAGGATTTTATTTCTTTTTGAGAAAAAAGATATGACATTACAAAATAATACAGTACAGTATACTAATCCTTTTCCACCTTCTTTACAAACATGAAACTGGGAGGAGTGATGGATGCCCCAGAACCCTACATGGCCATTCAGAAGGATCTCAACAGACCTGAGAGACAAGCAGGGCAGAACCTTTAGAAATTCAACAAAAACAAGTGCAGGGTCCAGAACCTGGGCAGGAATAACCCAGGCACCAGTACAGGCTGGGGACTGACCTGCTGGAAAGCAGCTCTGCAGAGAAGGAGCTGGGGGCCCCAGGGAACAAGTTGTTCATGAACAAGCAGTGCCCTTGTGCACTCTTTTAGTTTTGATTAAGCAAAACATTTTGGAGGGTTTTTTTGCTGCTCTTCCATGAGAAAGTATTTCTCAGCGTGAAACTGAAAATAAAATTTACTACAACCATGCAGTCAAAACTTTGGCAAGAAGAAGCTGAAATTCCACAGCCATTTTCTCTATTATATTAGGCAACTACGTGACAATCTTCTGCCATCATGCACTGTGGACACAAACTGAAGAAAATTACAAAAAAAAAATTATAAAGGTAACACTTGCTTTCTAGAACATCTGTCTATAGAATTTATATTCTAATAGGGGTAATAGTGGCAAGATGTTACAAAAATTCACAATTGAAATGCTCAATTTTATATGCAATATGAAAATATGAGCATGAACTTATTTTCCTATTCTAAATATATTTTTTAAATTATATAAGAAAAGTATGTCACATGGAATTTCAACTACCCTGCATGCTACTGTACTTAAGACAAACAATACTGAAATGTTTATATACATTTTTAGAAAACAGTAGGGTAGTGGGAAGGGTGGAGAACACACTGATCTTAATCCCAGTCCCAAAATCTTCAGGAGATTTCTTGCTTTGTAAAATGAACTGTTGTACTTTTTCTTTTCCCAGGATGCCAGACTCCTATCTCCCATTACAGCACAAGGTGGCAACACTGCACCATCTGTTCTTTCAGGACAAAACCACTGAGCTTTCACTTTACTTAACAACGGAGCAGGTAGGAACAGCAGGCACGGTGGGTATATTTTCACAGCTTTGTGACAATCACTTCAGAGACAGCATGTAACCTGTCAGCAAGCCTGAAAACCTCAGCCCAGAACTTCTCAGCAGCTTCCCTAATGCTTATGCTCAGAACAACTCAGAGTCAGCTCACAGCATTCTTTTCATCCTCTTCCTACTCTCCCATCCACCTTTCCATCACCTGGCATCACCTTGAGCATGCAAATATGCTTCAGTGTAGAAACAAAAGCTTCAAGTTCTTTTCAATCATTCCTCAGGCCAGACTACTTCCTCATAGCAGCATTACAGAAATGCATAACCTGCTTATGGTTATAAGGTTTCTCTAAGGTTAACCTTAGAGAAACCTAATCTCTGACATCTACAGTATGTATTCCATGTAATGGTGACAACAAAGCAAAAATAGTGCTGCCTGCCTACAGACTTAATTGAGGTAAGAAAGAGCAGTATTCGATACACTTTCTAAAGCCAATTTAGGCCATGCAAATACTTATGCCCTTCAACTGCAAAGCATGCCAGCATCTGGTGGTCTTGGACTAAAGGTAGCTCAACTGCTCACTATTTTCTCAAATACAGATGACATGGCAGGATATTAGAATATTGTCTGAGGATTTCTAGCTATCCCAGCCATACAACCAGAAGATTACAATATAAGGCCAAATTCATCTTCAAAGAAGGGAAAAAAATAACTTTTTTCCTTCTCCCCTGTGTGTTGATGACTCCCAATACTTAATGGTCATTTGATTTCATATCTACCTTGTTAAATCCATCAGTGTGTTTAGGATGATGATTTACAACATTAATATTTCTCTGTATTCACGTGTATATACAGCATTGATTTTTCTTATGGACAACATGAAAGCAAGTTAGCCCATGTGACATTTCGGACATTGCAAATACAGAGAGCTTAAGAAAAATTACTACTTATACATTTGAGTTTCAGACATCCCTTGCTGCTAGCTAGAAGAATCTCTATGTAAAATGTCATAGAAAATTCCCTATGTAGGTTTATCATACCGTTATGACAGGTAAGTGGTTAAACAGGAATTTGCCTCACATGCACTCAGAAAACTGGCAGTGCTTTGTATATATGTAAATAGTACTGGAAAATGGACAGTGCTTTGTATATATGTAAATAGTGTCACAAAGTTCAAGGGCAGAAAGGCTATACTTGACACAAACATGAAAACTTGCGAAACATAAAAAGGGGCAGGGCGGTAATCTCAAATGCATAAAAAGCTGTAACATTATTAAGTTGAGTATTAAACAATTACCACATCAGCATGTGAGAGAAATGTACAAGGAGGTGAGTACACAATCACAAATACAGCCCTCTCCCTTCCCCCTAACAAGGGGCAACTTTGTCTCCTTTACAGCTATAATCTGGAAAAACACCACCACACTTTGGGCATTAATTTCTCACTCACAAGTGAAGAAATGCCAGCAGCTGTAGAATTAAACAGTCCCTTACCTAAAACCTCGCCAGCAAATCCTGCTCCACGGGATAGCATGAGAGAAGTGACTGGCTTCATTTGTGAGACCAAACACACCACATTGCCCATCCCTGGCAGCAAAGGTTTCCTTGCTGAACACCTAGTCCTAAATGAGGTGATTCTGTTAGCAGATGGGAGGGAGTCGTAGCAGCTGTCTTCACACCAGCTGTCAAACAGATTTTGTTATTGTAGCGCAAGTCACCACCCTTCTGCCTCACAGCTATGCTGCAAGGAGCCTGATCAATGTGGGCAGACACAGTAGTGAAAGAGAGGAAAAAGCAGCAAGGATTATGGTGGCCTGGTACAGAAGTTTATAACCAGAGGACAGTTCAATAAGAGAAACTGAAGTGCAGTGAACCAATAATTAAACCAGGTTTCCAACTTTCTCCTGTGTCAATAATTTTACAATTTACTAGTCATCAAAGTATGTTTCTACCTTTTCTTCTGTGGGGACAGAAACTGTTTTCCTTCTTTCCCCAGCTGCTTATTTTCATGAAACTTATGGAAGTATTTTTTCCCAGACTGCTGTTTAGAGTAGACATATGCATTTCCACAGTAAAATAGACCAAGGATCCTTTCCCTTACATTTCCCATTTGCTTGAAGAGGAAAAACAGTAGATAAAGAAATTAAAAGCAATTCACCTGACCAAAAGAAGACCCAAAGTAAGACAAACAAGTAAACAGCCTGAAAGTACATACCTGTATTTTGACCTCTATGTACAAAGTCTAGGTAGACTAATTCAGATTTAAACATCCTCAGTGTAACAAGAGGTATCCCACAGACAGGGACATCTCTGCAGGATGCTGGAACTTGAAGCACTGTGCTTCATCTCCTGATGCTCCTGCTCCACCAAGAGCAGATGGACCCATGAAATTTGCTTCAATACTGTTTGTTACTGTTCAGCACTGGCTGATGGTAAGACTAGTGGCAGCTCTCCTTCCTACTTTGCTGCTCCAGCCACTCTAAAGAGACAGAGGCAGCACACTAAAAAGACAGAAACCCCAGAATCTTGTTCAAATGGCCTGTATATATAGGAATACTTATTAGATAGCAGGTGACCTATCCAATACTATCAGGACCTTATAAACTCATTTGCATGGTTGAAGAGACTTGCTTTTCAAAAGGATGCTTTGTGTACATGGTATCTAATATAGGTGTGCACGGAAAATCAACAGCAAGGTGAAACTAGAACAGGTAAAATTTTATTTCCCGTAGTGTTTAGGTAACACTGTTCTTGTATGACAAAATACCTACAGTCTGGGAGCTGCTCTGTCCTTGAAAAATGTATTCTGACTTTCAGAATGGGCAACATGATAATTTCAGTGCTGCCCAATGCTGCCACTGCCCAGAATTCTCTGTTTTGCAGTTCTGTGAACTAAATGTGAAAACAAGCAGAGCAGACCTTTATCTTGCCCTTCTTTGCTTATCTACACCACTGTGATGATTATGTATTATAGAAAGAAATGAAACATCAGATCTCAGGTGTTTCACATGCACTAGCTTATTCTCAATAAATAGGAAAGAGCAGGACCTGGTTCATAATGGAAAATCAGCTTCTGGAAAAAGCCACGTAGTACCAAGTGAAGTTTTGTTCAAACTTTGTGCAAACAAAGCACAAAGGCAGGGCGTACAAGCCCACTTCTTCCTCCAAACCAGCCAGTTCACAGTTGCACTCATCATCTTTTACTTACACAGAGATCACATATCAAAGATTTTCATCAAACTAAACAGGATTCATAGCAGGACTTAGTATAGACACTATTGCTTAGTTAAAAGGTTTGGGAGCAAACTGTTCCAGCCCAGCCTTGTGCAACCTCTGCATTCTCCTCGAAGTCACACTGCTGCTTTTCTCTAGAAATTCAAACTTATCTCTGTGCAAAATTAATTCTCTTAAAAGCACTGAAAAGTCCATAGGACTAAATAATCTATTACTTTTTTTTTTGGCTGTGATCTTCCACAAAAGCTAATCAAATCCAATTTGTTAGAGACTGGCAAATACTTGCTATTTATCTGTTTATCAGGAAATTTGGAACCCTAATACAAGAGTGTAACACACACTTAGCAAGGGAGAGTTGTTTACTGTTACAGTTCTACAATGGGTATCTTGTGGAGTGTCAATACTACCAACATTTCTATGCATATTCACACGTGAGTAACTCTATTGACTTCAGTGCTGCATGCAAAGAATGCAGCCTCAGAAATGTGATGGAAACAAGAATTTTTCTCTTTGGCATGAAGTTACTATCTGAGCTGACTTGAATGCTGTTTTCACCAAAACATTTTACTGTCAGATTATTTCAATCAACTGCATAATACTTCTGCTTCTAAGAAAATAAATTGTCAGAAGATAGAAATCACTATAGTAGACGACTAGCACAGCAGTCTGCAAGATAGGCAAATGCAGTAGACAAAAAGTCCAACAAATAAGTAAAATAAGTTAGCTATTTTAATAAACTTCAGTCTGCAAGGAAGATGCTTTATGATTCATCCTTGGACACCTAAAAGTCAGATGCTAAGTAACAGGTCTGATTTCTGAAAAATACAAATGCTCACTACCCCTGAAAATCTGAATATTTTTACTTGAATTCCTTTCTGCAACCACAGCTATCTGCAATGCACAGCAGATCTATGTAAAGCAAATTGCAATTTTAATTTCACTTTTTCACAATACCCACTTTTCCAAACAGTTCCGCCACAGCCATTATTTCTGCATGGGATTTGCTTAAAACAATTCAAAAAACCGTAACTGAAAGGAAAATTAATTCAATTCCTGCACATATGCAACTGTCAGACAATACTTACCAAAAGATTCTCTGGTTTGAGGTCCCTGTGGACAATGTTCTTGCTGTGAATATAAACCAGTGCTTCACACAGGTCAGTGATCATGACAGCAGCATCATGCTCTGTGAACTTCACACTTTCTATAATTGCATCAAATAAGTCTCCTCCTGGGACATACTCTAGGATTAGGTAGATCTCAGCTTCTGTCTCATACACCTCAATTAAGCTAACTATATTGGGATGAGAGAGACTCCGAATAATCAGAATTTCACTTTCCATCATGTCCTCCTTCCCCTTCAGTTTGGATTTATCAACAATTTTCATAGCATAGATCTGATTGGAATCACAGTGGCGACATTCCTTCACCACTGCAAAGTTCCCATCCCCAATAGTTCTGCCAATCTCATAGTGTTTTTCCACATCAGTTCTGCTTTTAATGGCATACCTCCGGCTTGTGCTTTCCAATCCCTGAGCTTTGTTGTCTTCTTTATTCACTCTGCGCTCCCCTGTTTTTTCTCGTCGAGTCATGTCACTCTCTCTACATGTGACATTCCCCTCTCTTCTGACAGCTTCCTCTTTAGACCTTTGTCCCTCTCTGCCCTCCCTATGTGTTTTAGACATTTTCTCAGCATCCCTCAGAGTGTCTTTCTTAAGCCAACCACTTTGGTTCATTACACAGCTACTTCCATTATCTTCCTTCACTTCATGAGCTAGCTGGAGCCCTTCTACAGCATTCTTCCTGATTTTTACTGCTTCCTTCCCATGGTTTTCAAGCTTCTCCACATCCCTTTCTTTCTCAATGCTCCTTTTTTGCTTCTCCAGCCCTTCATTAACAATCCTATGTAGCGGCTTCCACATCCTCCTATTGCCATTATCCTTCCAGCCAACTTCCTCACCCTCCAGACAAGTTTCAGAAGATTTTCGGCAGTTCCTGACTTTTGCATTTCTTTCTACGTGGTACCTCTGACACACACCTGTGTTCAAGTCTCTATTCTCAAACGAGGCCTCAGCCTGCCTTTCCCTCTGTAACTTTTCTCTGGCCTGCCTTTCCTGTTCGCACTTCTCACACCTCAGCACCTCCTCTGAACTCTCTTCTAAGCCTTCCTCAGAACTCCTCTCATGGTTAAGGTATCTTTCACTTTCCCGTGTTTTTCTAGAAGGCTTCACTCCATGCTCACCACCCCAGCTCTCTCTAGTCCACTTTTTTTTGGTTCTCATTTTTTCCTCTTGCTTTGTCTTGGCTTGACTTTTTCCTTCATGTCCAGCTACCAGCTGGGAAGACAAGCCATCGCTGCAGTTCTTGGTCATTTCTGTTTCATCAAAGCCACTGTCTACTTTCGAGGCCTTGTTATACAGCCTGCTCTTCAGTTTTTGGGACTGCTCCTCATTCTGCTGAATGGCAGCACTGCAAGCATAAGGATTTTCAGGATAAAGTTCTTGTAATACCACCTCCAGATCCTTCACAGTGAGGGGCTCCCTTCCCATAGCTATGAACGCATCACCTTCCCTGAAGAACTCTGAAACACTTCGGATTTCTCTGCCTCTCAGATTGTACAGCTTTCTCACACGGTCATTCTTCCACCGAGGAAATCCCAGAGCTTCTGAAATGTCAGCCATCAGCTGCTCAAAGGTCTGGACTGATCTCCTGTTGAGAAGCAAGGTTATCCTCCTGAGCGTGCGTCCCCCAGGTTTCACCACTGTAATTATCCTTGGCTTCACAGGACTGTGCTCCGAATGTATCGTGTGAAAACCATTGTGGGGACTGAAAAATGAGGACCTGTGGCTGCTTTCACCCAAACATGGTTTTCCATAGTTTCCACGACCAACAGGAGGACAAGTCCCATGTAGTTTCCTCTCTTTTGCTTTTGAGCCTGCATTGTGTGGCGAATGGTCCAACAAACCTTGGCGTCCTAAGGCAAACAAAAAGCAGGCATATTAATTATTTTGCATCATCAGACCTTTTGCAGCAATCATTTTCTACATGTCAGTGCATGTGACCTCAGAGAGTAAGGGTAGGTGACTTCAAGGCTTATAAAGAATTTTTAACTACCACAAAGGAGTATCTCCACATAGTTGCAACTACATTGCCAAGTTTGTGAGAAAATCTAAATTCATTTGGCGACAGGGGAATGTCATTAAAAAAACAGTAATATTGAACACAAACAGATCTTTCTTCTAAACCCTCACATCTTTTAGAAATCCTCAAAGAATAGCAGGATTGCATCCAGACTGTTTAGCATTCTCTTATTAATATATCTCCCACAAACTCACTTAGTTCCTTTCTGAATCCAACTGCAATTTTGGCCTCTGTAAACCCCATGACAACAAGTTCCACAATTACACTGCATGAAGTAAAATAAACTAATTACTTGTGTTTTAAAATTACTACCAGATGGCACTCTGTGTGCAACCTTACATTTTTATATATAATTATCTCCTCTTCATTTTCCCTGGACCTTCTATAACAAATTAAATAAATGAAATTATTTTTAAAACACATTACTTTTGCTGTAATTTTTACAGCAATTTTATAGGTCATCTAATAGTAATGTAACTTAATTTTTTGTCTTAAATAAAGGCCATTTAGTTTTGTTTGATAACTGGAGTCATGGTTTTCAATACTTTGGTTTGACTTTTTTATTCTAAAAATGATGTAAAAACACACAAGGTTCTGAATATTCTCTGGGGACATTGACATTTCATCCTAGAACATCATCAAAGAAAATGGCACCATTTGTTATGTGCAATTGTGAAAAGGAAGAACTGAAATGTAACATATGGTTATGGACAAACAAAGCTATAACATAATTCCCTGCCTATCAACAATAAGCTAAGAATAAAAATGTCCCCTACAAGTATTCTGAGCTGTTGTACTTGCTAGGATTAAAACCTGCTTACAATGCATTTATTTTCAGCCTCAAGAAATAAACTTTCAGAATGAGATCACAGAGTGTTTCCAACTCCATTTAATGGCCTTGCTCTTCATTTGGGAACAAACATTCAATATATATGAACTAAAAGGACCAAGACAAAAGGAAACAGCCAGAACGGTTACTGAACCATCACAAGGAAATTTCTGTACATCAATGGCTTTTCTCCCAGAGAATCAAGTCCATTTTCATACATTACTATGATTGCATAGTCACTGTGCAATGGGCAAATCCTCAAAGGAAAATCTGCACATACCAACCTTTCTCTTGGTGCTAGGCTCAAGCCTACTACATTTTGGGTTTCAAGTGCAAGAAAAGCCATTTTCAGTATTTCATGTTACGTATTTTTATTTGTCCTTTCCATCAAGGCATAATAGAGTGAAGAAGAAATACACCTCCTTGCCTAGAACAACAAACAAAAGGGAAAACTGCAAAAGCGCTGCAGCAGAACATTCACTCGCTCTGGCTCAAAAAATACCCAATAGGCCAGGGCTTGAGTGTGGAAAGCACATGAGGAGACACCGCTATAGAATCCACTCTGCTGCTGGCTCTGCTTGATGCAGGATGATGGACGCTCCTTAGCTGTAATACTCTCACCAGCTAAGCGCTGTGTGCCCCCCGGCATGTCCCTTAACTCTTGGCTTCATTTTCTTCCCCTGCCAAATGAGATAGATGCTTCTTCTCCAAACAAATATTACAAAGAAGCCCAGCTGCCAGCATGCTGATTGAAGACGTAAGCATTATATAAGAGCAACATGTGACTAATGCTTGGTGGTTGTACAAGTTATTTCTGTCTTCATTCTGCTTTTTAAGGATGATCTTTTGTTATCAAAAGATGACTACATACGTGCTAGAGATTTTTCAACAATCATGTGTTTACATTCCACCCAGAATAAAGCTTGCTGTGAATGGAGGGGAAAAAAAAAATCAGCTGTAATAACAGTTCTCTGAAATCTAAATCAACTCCACAACATGTTCATTACCAGGAACTGATGAAGCTCTGAATTTAATCAGCATTTCCAGGTTCTTGCGTACCCACTGTCATCAAAGCTTTATCTTGCTTATGGGAACTGTGAGTGACATTTTTACTGCTTATAATCTTGGTACAACATAAAAACAATGGTGCACTAATAATGACTTTTCCCACAGATTATGTTCCTCCCAGTCATGCTGCTATTATCATACCTTTCTATAAACCACTGATTTTAAGTGCTTGGTTGTACTGTTGATTGTTTCAATTACCCAGGCATCAATTATGTTTCCTTTCTTCACTAAATTGGCTAAGCCTTAAGGAGAAGCCAAGTTTATTTTTTAATTCTGTAACTAATGGAATATGAGCAGTTTCATGTCATTATAAAGAACAATAGAGGAATGTTTTGTTCTTTTTAAACTGACTTGATTCCTAGCCAAAAACACTTTGACAAAAGCCGCAAGTTGATATCTAACAATGCTGAGAATAAGAGTAGAATTGAAATATGCAATATGTATATTTTTCTATGACGAGAAAGAAAATAACTGCTTAAATCAATGCCTGAAATAATCTTCTAATATTTTCCAAGACAGAAGGAAGTGTAAAATTTTGTCGAAGTGGTGGTCACAATGACTAGATATTACATACAATTAAAAATTCACTTCAGTTGCCTGTTACAACTATTTCAGTCATAATTTCTGTTATTTTCCAGTTATGCTGTATGTAACTCATACACAAGAAGCCTCAATCTGTCAGGAAAGTGCACATGCTTAAAGCGGTAACAAGCATTTCTAGAAAGCCTTCAAAGGTCACATGCATACCCAAATCCTATAGCTACAATTTACATTGCTTCAAAATCTTGTTTCCATATTTATATACAAGTGGGAGAAGGAGGAAGAGGGAGGTGGTATGAGAAACACACTTCAATGAGTTCAAGTACTGGCAAATTATATATCTGAGAATAAAGTATGCTTTTTCTTTTGCTGTCCTCCTGAGAGCTAATGATTATTAAATATAAATATTTCTTAGAAATGTTAAGATGAGTGTGTCTGGTTTTATCTGTATACACATCTATCCACATATGCTGGTGTATTATGGATTATCAATGGTGCAGCATGGCCAAGGAGGATGCTGAGGCTCCTGCTGTGGACAGGCAGGGGTGAGGCAACACAGCTGGTCAAGGGCACCCTGCACGCCACCTAAACTGTGCACATGGGCACAGGAAAACAAAAACTGGAACCCATGGAGCAATACAGAGATCCACAAGATGAAGACATGATGGTCTTGTAGGGCAAACACACCCACCAAGACCCTAGAGAAGCATGGAGGATGGAACTAACTGGGATTTGGGGGCTCAAACAGGTAGCAGAAACAAGAAATTTAGCACCTGTGACCAAAGCACAGATTCTCCCTAGGGAGAAAATGTGCTCCCCTGCAGGGAGCACAGCTTCTGTGGTTAATTTTTAAAATTTACAAATCATTTGTAATCATCACAGTCCAATCCACTGTGGGGCTGGGGAGGGTGGGAAAGCATGGGGAGACATCACAAAAATTCCTCTAGAAGACCTTTTTTGGAAGTGTTTTGGATCATATTCTGGACATGGAGTAAGATTAAATGAATTCTGAAGACGTAAGCTCTGAAGAAGTTGTGTATACAGCACATCAACATCTATATCTTAAGGAATTGCCTGGATACACCAGCTAAAAAGGTAGCATAACAGGATTTGCCAGAGGTCACCTATTGCAACTAAAAATGCATTGCTGTCATTTGTCTTTCAAAACTTATCCTTTCCCTTGGCCAGACCATAAGCTTTTGTTCATTAATTAAAATATTGCCACTCGGCTTGCATTCTTCTTGGCTCTCCTGCTGGAGATCACAGTTTCAGTAATTAACTGAATGGTTTACCATTCTGCTATCAAGTCACAGGTTGAAGGGGAATTAAATTTTTACAAGGAGTTTTACAACACAATTTAAAACAGAAGGCAGCAGTGAAATAGGATCTAGGTACGGCATTGCTTTCTGTGAATAAGATGGTGTTATTTAAGTCCTCCAATTTCTTTAGAAGGCTTCCACTTACAGAAGCAACCATAAAAATGCCCCAAAACATAAGC
This sequence comes from Aleadryas rufinucha, assembly GCA_013397815.1. Lineage (NCBI taxonomy): Eukaryota > Metazoa > Chordata > Aves > Passeriformes > Aleadryas > Aleadryas rufinucha. The sequence goes on from VZTH01001870.1 coordinate 62,620, forward strand.
AGCAACTAAATTTGCACATGACAGAAACTGTGTATCTGGGAGTTGTTTTGATATACTGGTCCCAATATAGGATAAACAAAACACTGTTTCAAGTGGGCAGAGAAAGGACAGCAGTACAAATGTCTGTTTTTTCCTTAAGAAAATTTCTGCTGAGGGCATGTAAAGCAAATACCATAGGAAAAAAAAAAAAGAATAATCTTACTTGGAACAGAAAACATTTGATTCATTTCACAGTACTAACAAGTATCTTCAAGTACTTGAGTAGGAAGAATGCCTCTGGCACTGAATTCAGAGCAGCCAAGTACGTAGCTCACACAGGTTACCAGTGTGCATCAGCAGTTGGCTCCAGGACGCAATCCGAGTCCTCTAGAAATGTGCCATCTTGATCTCCTCTCCTTGCTGTAAATTATTTAAAGTTGCAACTTCCAGGGCTAGTGCACACTGTTAGTGCGCAAGACTGAAGCAGTAGTATGGCAAGTCCCAATTCACCAAATTAGATGCATAGAAACAAAACTGATCACAGGCATCCTTTTACAGCAAGTAAATTTTACATTATCTACAGCCCCACTGTTGGAAACACTCCTGGTGAATTTTTCTCTGAGGAGTCATACCCTCTCTTTCCTCCCCTGCTGCTCATCCTTCCTCCCCTGCCATGTTTTACATCATTTTAGGGCAGTGATTTTGTTTGAGAAGGGACTGGTGGTTATTTCAGCAACAACAAGAGACAGACATACTGCATCATTTTTGACCAGAAAAAATCCTGAGCAGAAAAAGAAAGTCAAATTTCACAAGAACTGAATGAAGACAGTGTCAAATGTAGCAGGACAGTTGCTGCTAGTTCCAGCCTGAGCAAGCTCCAAATGTTCACTCAGCTCAGAGGTATGGAATTGAAAACGAAAAAGGAAACCTAGTGAAGAACTGGACGGGGAAGATATGAGAAAAGAGGAATTGCAACAGACTGCAGAGAATGAAGTAAATAGTGCCACAGTCAGACATTGTCTGACACACAGCAGTTCCTATGAACTTTTATACTAGCTGATAGCAATTTCCCTGAACTTTACTGACACAGTGGAAGCAGATGGAGACTGTAATAGAGAAGCAGTAAAACATGGAGTAAAAGTGGATCAAAAAGTCAGACAGAATGCCAAACTTAGACAAAGGGATGGGATTGGAAGTTACCAACAGAACTATCCTCACATGATCTGTTCTTTTGCAGTTCTCCATAAAGGATATCTACCTGCTTTTGTTGTCACTTGCCATATTACCTTATGCTGATTTATACTTTTTTAAATAACAGGAAGAACTACATGCACACAAGCAGGTGACTACATTAAGAGAATATTAGCAAGGTCCTCAGTGAGACAGGAGAAAATTAAAGTTATCAACCACATCCTGCATTGCATCAAAAGCAGCATGGCCAGCAAGGGAAGGGAGGTGATTCTCCCACACCACTCCACTCTCACGGGACCTGGAGTGCTGCCCCCAACATATGAAGGATGTGGACCTGTTGGAGCAACTCCAGAGGAGGGCATGAAGGTCATCAAAGGGCTGGAGCACCTCTCCTATGAAGACAGGCAGATTTGAGAATGGTCAGCCTGGAGAAGGAAGCAGCTCTGTGCATACCTTAGAATGGCCTTTCAGTACCTAAAGAGACCTAGGAGAGAGCTGGAGAAGGATTTTTACCACGGCATGGAGTGATACGACAAGGGGAAATGGCTTTAAACTGAAAGAGGAGAGATTTAGATTAGATATGAGGAAGAAATTTTTACTTTGAGGGTGGTGATACAGGTTGTCAGAAAAGTTGTGGATGTCCCATCACTGGCAGTGTTCAAGACGGGGCTCTGAGCAAGCTGATGTAGTATAAGGTGTCCCTGCCTGTAGCAGAGGGTTTGGAACTAGATGATCTTTGAGGTCACTTCCAACCCAAATAATTTACTTTGTGAATTCACTTCCTCCTCGCATACAAGACAGTTTAGAAATATGTAGCTTTCCTTATGTCTACGCCAGGGTACAGTGGATCCTCTTTTACAGGATTAATGACTGTGCTGTATAAAAATATACATAACTACAAGAGCTGAAAAGCATGTGAAAAAATATAGGAAGAACAGTTTCTCTGCTTAAGGCAGTGCAGCCCTGAAAAACTGGATTTTGTCTCAGTCAATTCCACTGAGTTTCAAAGCAATCGACTTAATCTGTACTTTTCAGAAAGGATCAGAGTCTGGTAGCCAAAACAACATTGTGAGACCTGATCCACAAACCTGCTCAGTGCTCACAGCTGCAAGGGCATATACTGGAAGAAGTACTTCAGACAACAGGGTAATATAACACAACACATAGATAATGTGAAGTCATCCCAAAATTCAGGACCTGGGCATCTCAAGTTGCTTTCTTCCCCAGATTACAGTACTTTTGGCTTTATTTTCTGCACCTTGGCTACCACTGAATGCAGTACAAGCCCTCCCTTTATGGGTACCACAGATATGCTAATCCATATCTGTTACTGTAGAAATAGCCATGACAGAAAAGCCCAGAAGTTAATAAGCCTGTATTAACAGCAGGGTTCAAAAAACACACAGCAGGAGGCATGAAGAGCCAGGGTAAACAGTAGAGTAGAGGCTCATTAGGAAAGCTTTGTCCATCACATACACTGATGGAGACAGAGCCCCTGGGGATAAAAAAAAGCAGCATCTGATAATATAATTAATGTGTGTATCTTAATGTACAGGAACATGGGTTGGGGGAAAAGCAGTGCTAATCAATAGTCATAAAAGCTTGACTTTGTAACCTGAATAATATTAGATTTTAAGTACCTGGCCTCATAGAAATACATGTTTTAATACATTGAAGGAATACATTGAACAAGCCTTATGTGTTCAGAATACATTTGATGGTACGGCAGTTATAAAATATACTATGCAATAAAATATTATTGTAAATCATATGGCATTATAACCATGGTTTACTAAACCAACTAAAAGAAGCACAGTCTTTTCAGATGACCAAAGTGTATTTTATTCAATTAGATTAATTGAATTTGAAAAAAAACCAAAACAAAACAAACTCATCATGGTATTTGCATAAATTCTTATCTGCATTAGCTACTGGAGCAGAAGGAAAACAAAACCATGTTCAATACTACAAATATCATTTATCAGCTGGATTCTTTCAAAAACAGTTTTAATACTGTCACAATGAAAAAAAAAGGGGGGGGGGAGGGGTTGGAATCAGTTATCAGTTTAATTTCTATAACATACTTTCTCCTACCCTAATGGGCAATTCCAGTCTTACTCATGCCAGCACTTCCATGTCTGATATGCACCAGTGTAGTGGAGATCAACTGCTGACCCAGTCTAACCCAATTTGTAGAAAATGAAAATCACTCAGCAGTTCAGACAGTGTTCTAAGTTCACTGAAGAAAAACTAATTTGGGCTCACATACAAAAAGAAAAAAAAATCAGAATAATATCTCTATCTCATAAATATATAGTTTTAGCCCTAAAAGATCATATAAAATTAGTATGATGGGATTCCAAGTTCTTTATCTTTCACAATTTCACATCAGGCATGCTTAAATTCGCATGCAATATTATTTTTCCTTTAACTGTCAGCCCTGCAAACTCATCTATGTGTCAAGTTGGGTTCCTTCTGTCCCACACATCACCCACAGAGCTAAAGTTTCTCCCAGCCAAATGTGTCTGGTCCCATTAGGTGAATTTCCAAAGTGTCAGCTGTGAGGAAGGAAAATGTCCTCAGTGGCTACACCTCGACTTCAGGACGATGGGAGACACACACGTCCAGACCCACTCCCTGGCCTCATGAGGGCAGGCAAAAAGACTTCAAAACTCTGCATTGTACACCTTATCTTCAGCACTTCTGCTTTTTATTTTAAGAACAAACATACATTGTGTCATGCAAACTGCAAACCAGAGCTCCCCAAACCATTCAGTCCCATAAGTGTCCGTTTTCATTCTTCCCCAGTCTCTCACACTACTAAGGAAGAAGTGATTCTACTCTCTTCCTCCTGGCCATTTATCTCACTCCCTTTTCACTACCCATTTTGGGACACAGACCTCAGAATTAATGGGAGATCTTAGAGGATAAAGAGCACCACAGCAGCTAAAATCAGGCCGATGTTGCAGCAAATGAATTCCTAAGATGGGAAGGACTGTCTAGAGTGACAGTCTGATGGCAAAACTTTGCAGCTGGCTGGCTTCAGCAGAGGGAGGGAACCTGAGAGATGCCCACGTTGGAAAACCCTCCCTGCGGCTAGGGGAGCTCTGGACTTTTCCATTCTGAGGATGGATGGTGCCTCTGTGAAATCCTCAGCCCCAGTGTGAGTGTCATCCCACAGCAAAACGCCTTGTAGGAGGCTCAGCATGCCACAGCATGTGACCGTATTTACTGTATGAGAATCACGATGGGTAAGTGACATTTAGCAGCCACCTTTCCTTCTTTCTCCTCTAAGAAAATAACTTTAAGAGTTTTCTTTGCCTTTTCCCTCCCACCACACCCCCCTTCTCCTTCACTAAATGTTCAGAGCCCCTTTGCAGTCTGTGCTGGTGCTCTTCTGTCCAGCTCCTCCAAGAAGGGACCAGCAGGGTCTGGATTGCTGCAGGGCAGCCTGGGTTGCTCTCTGTGTTACACTCCCTTTTCCAACCTGGCAACAGTGGTTGGGCAAAAATTACCTTCCCAGCCGCTTATCTTCTTCCCCTGCAGGCCCCCAACCATCCTACTATACCGCTGCAGGTTTTCTAAATCAAGACATTTGTAATTAAAAAATAAAATATTTACAGCAAACACAGATGGTTACTGCCATGTGTTAGTGTTAAACTGAGCTGAATCACACCCAGAGCAGCAGATGAAGGTAAAGATTTCATGGAGACTGGTAATGACTCACAAGTGCCATAATTTTTACTTTTTTTTGGAGCAGAACCCCACTTTCATTATCTTTTTTCTGATATTTTAAGGGTAGCAAATTAAAAAGCAAGCATAAAGGAAGTCTTATAGAGAAGTATACAGATGCATAATCTGTAAAGAACTATGTGAAATGTAAGACTGCACGTGAAATGAATCAGTGCCTTTGGAGGTGTGAGGCTTGGTTTAAGTTGCATAAAACCAAAAAAAGAATATTATGAAACTGCTCATTTATTTAATTTCTTTCAAAGATGACAGGCTGTGAGTTTTATTGGGAGCAGCCATGGCTGCTTTCTGTAGTCTGACTGCTTTAGGGTCTGCCCCAGTAACCAGAGAAGTCAGCTCTGCAGTCCAGGACCTTCCATCAAGGATCTTTCAGGAGACGGACAGAACTGACAGAGTGAAACAAAAACATCTTACACAACTGTGGCATTTGCCAGAATCCATCTGGCAAAGCTCTCCATGTGTTTCTCAAGGCTCACTGTACAGGGAGTTTCACTTTCACGTTGATGCTCTTGACTCCTGAAGTACCATATATTTCAAATTAATTATTCATGTTCCATTACAAAGTAAGCTTTCAACTGCTTTTTAGTCCTGTTAGCCAACAATGCCTCAGTCAAAGGAGCAGGATTCTGTTTCTTCTTGTGGGAGACTTTATTTGCATTGCTTCTTAAATCTCAACTTGATGACTAATCGGTTGCAACTGAGCAAACCCAGTGAAAATAAAAGAGCCTGCAGAGGTGTCACTGAGAGTTTAATTAAGCTTCCAGATCCTTTATTACCAATAACCTCGTTGCATAAAAGGAAAGACCCAGCCAGAGTCTGATTCTCCATCTGGTTTGCAAAAGAGGAAATCACACAGAAGTTTTCTTTGTAAATATCGCACATTTAAGAGATGCTAACTCACTTACAAAAGAAGAATTCCCAAACCCATTATTACAGAACCACTTTTTCAGAAGAGACTCATATATTAAAGACAATATTGCAAAATAAATTGTTTCACAGGACTTATAAAAGAAAATGGGTTTCTCAGGGAAAACTGTAAGCCAGTGCTAATTAGACTCAAAAGCATGATGACAAGCAGAAAGATCATGATTTTCACATTACCAGACATTTCTCAGCATTTCCATGAACTACATTATTTGGGGTGATGAGAAAACTAAAACCTGGAGAATATGTGCAGGCTAGCACTATTGATGGAGTGGGAGATGGTGTTTTCAGAATGTCTACTGAGAGCTTCCTCCATGAATATATGGCATAATTGTTTTGCATTCTTGCAATAATTAGACTGAGTAAACAATGCTAGCAACAGAGAGAAGATGGTAAACACGCCTGACTTTCATTTGCAGTGAAAGCTAACTACTGCTAGGTAAGATGGACAATGTGCAAGCATTAACAAAACTCCACATTTACATTACAATCAATCAAGGAGTAGCTCCCACTATTTTTCATTGTTTCCAGAATATAGTGAACACTCCAAAAGGACAGACCCTATACCCTGAAACTGACAAAAACATTGATAACAGTATACTGTTAAGAAGTGAAATGTCACATTCACCTCTTCAAGTACCACATTTTCAGCTCTGATCCAAGTTGCACTGAAGCTAATTAAAAGATACCCATTAGCTTCAGTGAAATCTGGATCAGATCTGAGGCTGCTAAAATCACCATAATGTTCTGATTCTAATTATATTTACAAGAAAGATTCTAATTTTATTTACAAGAAAATCTATATAACACTAATTTCAAATGTTGTTAAATGTCAAGGAAGCATCAAGTTAAAGGAAATGAGAAAATCAGTGACAGAAACCAACTAAATTCACCCTAGAGCTGCTGGAAGAGAAGGAAGGACCACGAACTTCCCTTATTTTTACAAAACTATAGATGTTTCTGCAGAAAACAAACTAAGCTAGGTAATCTTAGAAATGGGGAAATGAATCCCACACAACTTCCCTTAGTCACCACACGCTGTAAGTCCAGCTGATGCCAAAATTCTGACGTTTTGCAGAACATGACCAGAAAAAGCAGCAGTGAAAACAGACACAAAGCAAATAGTGACACTACCAGATAAAGACACATTCAGAAGTCAGGCTAGTATGCCCAAGGCAATTAACTTGAGTATAAAAACAAACAAACAAACAAACAAAAAAAGCAATAAAGACAAGATATCTTAAGCACAACTCAAATTCAGAGGCTTGAACAGCTGCCACTAACTTGAATTAAACCAAGTTATCTTATCTTTGCTGACAGTTTAAGTCCAATTAGCCAATTCAGGTTAATAAGCCACAGACGGAGATTTATCAGAAGCTAGCTCTCAGCTGATGTGTTCAGACATCCTACAAAAATTTTCATGGTAAAGGTCATGCTATTTCAGAAGATCCACACTCATTATACTACAAGAAAGGGACTAACTCAGCAGGATCAGTTTTATCTGGAGAGCTGAAGGGTGACTTCCCGAGATATAAAATGCAGTCACCTCTTGAGAAGAGCATGAGTTGCTATAATAACTGCACTTCTACTACATAAAGCAGCTATAATATGTTTTGTAAGGTTCGTTTCACTTGCTAACTGTTTTGGGAGTCTGCTGAGTTCTCAGCATTTCAAAGTGTCAAAACTGCATTCAGATCATATAAAAAAACCACAAGAAGCAGCAAGAGAAAAAAGGGGGGCTAAAGGAAAAGGAAACAAGGACGTGGGAAGACAAACTTTCATGCAAACCTGCACATATGCATATTTTCATGTCTCTATAAAGTTAGTATCAAAAGCACACATAACAAATTATCAGGTTTAAGAAGAAACTCTTAGTTTATACCTTCACACAGGATGGCTTTCAATCTAAATGCTCAGAAGAAGGAACTAGAAACTTTTTACGCTGTTGCAAGGGGTTGGTTTGTTTTGTTAGTTTTGGGTTTGTTCTTTTTTAAAAAAGGAAACCTCGGAAAAATGAAAACTCGGTGTAGCAAAAGTTTCAGTTTATGGGGTTGTACCCAAACACTGCGTCTCACAACCTGAAAACTACTCCATTAGCTCAAACCAGTGGCCCGTCCAGTCCTGCTGACATTGCATACTGGATGTACCCTGAGGAAGGCAGAAATAACGCTGCACAGTGAAAAGTTATGGAGTAATTCTCCTATAAATATCTGTTCGGTTATTAAATAGGAACAAACACAAGTGATATAACCACAGAAGCCAGGGGATGCAAGGGCACAGACAGCATTCTCCCCCAGAGAGTTCTGGCTACCACAAGTCACAGCATCCCCATTTGACACAGGAGCCCTCCCCACCCTTTGAGCCCCTGCCTGTAACCCGTGTAGCTTCAGCCGTGGTGATTTCCCAGCTGAGGCAAGATTCACCAGCCTCAAGTGTGTTTTCACACACAGCTGTGCAATGGTTTAACACCCTTACGCTGCGTGCTATTTACTGTTTTTTGCAGAGCATCAGTGTGCTCTGAACAGCCCACAAGCATTCGTTCCAAGTGAAGTACACTCATGCTGACTATTAGGAGTGCAAGTTACTTCAAATCTTCAATTTTTATGGCAGTACAGATGACACCGTGCGTGCTTTTGGAGCGGCAAACGCTGACTTCACATTCAGACTTCAAAGCTTGGCCCGGTACTCGCACGGCTGCCGCGGGGGTGTCTCAGCCTCGGGAAGGGGCACAGACGGCGTGACCCGCACCCAGCAGCAGGGACCGGCTCTCCGCGCTGTAGCAGCCCCTTGTTCTGCTTCCCAAAGCAACCTGCCTCCCAGAGAATCCACTTCGCTAGTCTCCACTACCATACAAAACGGGAGGGGGCGAAGGGGCTCCTCTTTAATCCAACATACATATAATTAAAGGAGCACCGTGAAATAACCACCCCAACTCCGGACCTTCGGGGACCTCCCTCCCCCCCCCCCCCAACCCCCCCCCCAAACCCCCCGCCGGGGGGGCCTCGCACCCTCCCCCCGCAGGCTNCAGCCTCAGCGCCCGCCCGCCCCCGGACCGCTCCCCGCCCGCCTCCCGCCTTTCCCCAGCGCCCAGCTCGGCCCCAGCCACCGGGATGTCCTCGTTTGCCCCCCATCCGGGCGCCCGCCCGCCGAGCGCAGGTGTTTGTTACGTGGCTGGGGCGCTCCATGCGTCCCCGTGGGTGTCCCTGGGTGGCGGGATGTGGGGCGCTGTTCCCAGCCCGCTCATGAGGGAAAACGCTTTTATTGTCGCCCTGTAGATTCCAAGTAGACTTGGTAAATCATTCACAGATCACAGAAAATGCTGAGTTGGAAGGGACCCTCAAGGATCGTCAAGTCCAACTCCTGGCCCTGCACAGCACCATCCCTAAGAGTCACACCATGTGCCTGAGAGCATTGTCCAAACACTTCTTGAACTCTATCAGGCTTGGTGCTGTGACCATTTCCCTGGGGAGCCTGTTCCAGTGCCCAGTCACCCTCTGGGAGAAGAGCCTTTTCCTGATACCCAACCTAAACCTGCCCTGACACAACTTCAGTTTAGCTTGGATTTAAAAAGACAAGGACTAAGCAATGTAAATAAAGTGCACGCTGGACACATGAACAAGTGGTTGCCCAACATCTATGTAAAATATGAGAAGGGACTTTATTTCATCCAGACTGCCCATGGGATGCTACATGGCCAGCATGCCTGAAAAATATGAGAATGAAGTGATGAGCCACAAAGCTGATTTAAGTGTTGTAAAGTAGAGATTGGACTGCTTGCCATGCTACAAAAGGAGATGCACTTGATAACAGCATATACATACCTTCATAGGGGAAATACCACAGACTAAAAGGCACTTCAGTCTTGTCGTTGAAGTGGATAAGAGAGTCACTGTCTGGAAGCTGAAGGTGGGTAAATTCAAATTAGAAATGTTATCAATGGGAGTGAATAATCATTGGCACAAATTGTGGAGGGAAGCTGTATTTTATTCTTTGGAAATCTCCTAATAACACAAGATGACTCTGTGGAAAATAATATATAAATACTGTATAAATAACTGATAAATACAGTATCCCAAAAAGGAAGTTGGACTTACATGCAAAATTTAGTGGCCAGAGATATCCAGGTCAGACTAAGAGATGTAGCGTTACATCGTTCTGGCCTCAAACTGTATGAACAGGACAAAGCAGAACATGCTAAACATATATCTTATACTCTGATTTTTGTCATTTGCTGAAAGTATTGTCAAGCTGCCCTGTTTAATTGCTTGTCTTCTATGATTTTACTTCCAGGGTATTTCATCATTTTGGGGGCAACAGAGTCTGACACAAAAACCTTTGTAAAAGTAGATCTTGAACGAGATTTTCCCTGAAATGTATTTCACCGTGCTTATAAAGAAATTAGTATAAAGCTTAAATATCTTTACTCACTCTTTGATACAGTGAACATATATTTTGCTAGACTATGTGGTGAGTGAAACTATGTAAAATAAAAGCATAGACAACAACTGTCTTGTAAACTAGTCAACACTCAGGTTGTCAAAACCCTGCAACACTTAATAATACCAAATTGCTATCTAAAAATGTAGCATAATTTCACCATCTTTTGAAATCTTAATGTTTGTTTAAAATCTCAGAAACATTCAAATTCCGTATTTATTTTCTTATTTTTGCCTTACTTCTTTATCTAGAGCTTGTTAATCCTGCAGTCATCATTATCTGTTTGCCCTGTGTATCAAAATTAGTTTCAAGTAACAGATCTTCAGGATTAGAACTGCCTGAAGGAGCGTAACTAAAGTGTTGCTTTTCAGTCATTTTCACATGTGCGGTTTGTGTTGTATAACAGGTCACCTGTTCTGACACACTCAATGGCCATGTGAAATCTTGGCTTCAGTAAAGGCAATGGCAGGTGTCTTCTGCTATTCCACATCTTTCACCTGCTTCTTTAAACAATGTTACAACTAATTTCTGCAGTTGTTGGCATCTCAATTATCAACCCTGTCTTAAGAAATCAGGGACTGTGTTCAGTTCCTGTCTCTGGGACTCCTTCACCAGGTCATTCCACTTTTCTGTCTGTGACCTTTTCAATGTAGAATGTCAATAACAACATCAGTTAAAGGGATTTGCTGTTGATAGATGCAAAATCCTTAGAACAGCTAAGTATAACTCTTAATTATCTTACTCTCTGCAGTTGGCTTCCAAAATAAGAATGTAACATGACCCAAAAATCAACACTAGATCAGTAATACTCTCATTTCTTATTGTAAAATGAAAAACAGATGAGGAGTGAATACAGACTTCTGAAGACACCTCATTCCTTCTTGCCTCTGGAAAATTGTCACCTCTGCCTTCATCAGTCAGTGAAGTAGTTTTTCCTTTAATCCACTTTTTAACCAGCCAGTGACCTCAACCACTCCATTCCTCTACTAAACCATCTGCTACTTCCTTGCCATTTTTTTAATAAGTATAAACAAGAACCACGAGATTTGCTTCCCAGTGATACCTTTCTAACCTGTAGGAAAGCTGAATTTCGCAGACTGAAACGAATCAGCAGAAAGCTGTCAAATACACGTCTCTGTGTGTTGCACACCCAGCTCATACATAGTATCTACATATGGCTATGGCTGACAACAGATATGTTGGTACACCCTTGGATATTGGATGTTCAATCTCTTTTAGTAGGAAATCCTACTTTCTTTTGGCCTTGTCCTAAAATCAGCAATTTCCTTCTGCCTTAGAAACCACCTTTTCTTTCTCTCCCTTTTCTCCTCCCTTGAGACCCAGCATTCTGCTGGCACCTGTTCTGTTTCAAGGGCTGTACTTAAATTAAAGGAGATATGTAAAACAAAAGTTCCAACTGATCTTCTTGGGGAATTATTCTCTCTAGATGATCATGCTCAGAAATTGCATTTTGTTTGTTTCTTGTCGTATTCTTAAGAATACATCATTAAAAATAAATCCACATTTTTTCTTGGTGGACCTATTAAGTTATACCCCAGTTAGGATCATCCCTTCTGCTATCACAACACATTGCTTTGAAAATGATAAATCACCTATACACACAAGACCAAGTGAGGAAAAAGTAGCAAGAGCTACTATATATATTTATTTGCCTCTGTTTTGTATAATTTAGAAGAAATTGCAATTGCTTTTTGACAAGAAAAAAGAAGCTACTTTAAACTTAATCAGTTTATTCACAAAGTCTGATGAGAGCTGTCTTCCTAATGTCCAGAAATCTAATCTAGAATATTGAATAAATCAGCATAGAAATAGCAGTTTCATAATGTGGTTTCAATAACAAAAATGTTAGTCTGTCATTTTTATGTGAAAGTCATTCATACACAGTGGTTTTGCTAATAGTCCTTGAGGTGGCAAATTAGGCTTGAAGTCTTGAAGCCCAGTGCTATAATGTAATTGTTCTGTAGTCTATAAAGAAAAGCGTGTGTATCATTTTCAGATGAATATGAATATCCCATGTCGCTGGGATATTCCAAACACCAGGAGCCAACGGTTGCTTGGGGCACATTAAACTTTGTCACATCATGTGGTGTAAAGTAGCTTCCACTGACTCAGACGCTGAAATACAGACGTGTGACAGGCACTCTGACACTGCTGCTTCTGGCAGAACTATCAGGGATGATTTCCTATTTGCAAAAATACCTATATTGTAAATAAGACAGCAGTTAATATAGCTCCCTTTAAAGAAAAAAAAAGAAACCCAGTGCATTTAATATAAAAAATAAAAACAAATAAAACCCTGACCTTTACAGAGGACTAAAAATAAGACTGAGTTCTCTCTTAACCACATTTCTATCTTATCTTCTATGGCTTGAGTATATGAAATACAAGGGGAAAAAGATGAAGGAATTAATCTGAATGAAGGTGATGGTAGCTAACAGTCTGCTGCATTTAGAACTCCACAAGCTAATATTTCAGACCTCTTCAATAAGAAATCAAATGTCCTCCGTAAAATATCAAAAATGACAGGCATTATTCAAATCACAAAAAACAAATGCCAAGGTATATGTGAACAACACAGGGTTTACCCTCCACCCTCAAAAATAAATTTAAAAAAACAAAGCATTTACATCCATGCTACTCCTTAGATGTACGCTAAATGTCATGAAGGAAAGTGTTCCCAATAGAAACCAAATTCTAATACCAGAGTGGAATCAAGACAATGTATAATTTTGCCAGAACAGTGATATTATGGGCATTTACATAACAACAGCACTGAACAAATTCACAAAATCAAATTTAAAAAGTCAGGATCCAAAGCTTCCTCAGCCACAGTCAGCAGGCCAGCAGATACCCAAAGCAAAAACCAGATTTTGGCAACTTATTACCTAACCAAGAAAGAAGATAATGAACATAATTGTCTACTTCTTTCCAGAATTAACTTTTTGTTTAAAGGGCATGTTTAGAAAAGAGCATTGTATTCTCACTAAAGTAAGTTCTGTTATCTTCCTCTAACATACTGCCTTATTTCAGCTTCTAAGTAATAAAAATACTTAATCAGTGTCAAATTCAGATAATTAGGAACTGCAATAGAAAAGGGCATTGATAATAGGTGTATTATAAATGGCAATGTTTTGATGATGTGGGATAATTCTCCATGACTTGTTTTAGAAAGTGTTAATGTATTAAAGAGACACTCACTGGTATCAAATGAGTAGAAATTGTGATTACCTGCCATCCCCTGACACTCCAGATTTCAGCTTTACCTGTGCTAAACAATACGTACAGAATTATGACTTTTGCCTTCTAGGAAGACTCACAGAATGGCATGCTTATCATTAGCACACTTCTCAAAGGAGACATTTTATATTTTATTTATATTTATTATATTTATATTTTACATTTAATAATGTCTTTCATTCAAGTATCGCAAAGGTCATCAACATTCAGTGAAATTTTTCATGATGATATAAGGCATGTAGGAACTTCATTAATAGAGGACCGGATCAAAACCTAGAGCTGGAGAAAAACAGTAAAGGTACGTGAACTTTATTTAAATACCTCAAATGAATATTAAAAGTAAGAAATTTGAAACACAGAGACATTCAGTGAGGGTCACATAGCAAGTCACAGAAACAGAATCCAAACCCAGATTGGCTGACTTTGTGTGCCTCAATATTTGCCATTGTTATTACAATATTTGATGCTGGATGTGTTTTTTTGAAAGTACCCTAGGTATTTATGCACCTACATAAGCTCTTTGTGGATTTTTTAGAAGCCGTATCCCCTGGTTGACAGTACAGCTTTAAAAATACACTCCTCTCCTTGCTTAGAAGTTACTCTCCCTTCCTTGCTTTGAAGTTTTGAACATGGTTCCTGCTCTGAATACTTCTATTTGCTACATATCAGCTTATTTCATGCCTCATGTAAAGAAAAGATGAACCTTAGCTTCTTGGAGACACTGGTTTTCACTGCCACTGATGGCTCAGGCAACAGGAAATTTAGCTGCAAACAGTGTGAGACAGTGTTTGTACAGATACATTTCTAAATGACACAATTCACAGTGTTTGGAAGCAGGCAGTTTATACTTACTAATCATGTCTATATTGTTACTGTAAAAATGGAACACTACCAGAAAAATAAAGATGGATGGGAAAAACAGACCAGTAAACCAGAAATAGCAATACCAGTCTGACATCATCTTTTCCCCCAAGGTCATTTAATCTAACATTGGTCAGTACTGACGAACAGGCCAGAGTCGTGAGTGACGGCAGAGCAAAGTGGCTGCTACTGGGAAGGCAAGAGAGGCATCACTGATTGTCTGGGCACCTCTTCAGGTAACTTAAGGGGTTCAGCAGCTGGGCTTAATGAGTAAATTCCAATCCTCAGTTCTGCACTGAATGAAAAGGCTGGAACAAGGAAGGTGTTTCTGTTTTCAGGAGTGGGTGAACAGGACTCAAACTGCCCAGCCTCTGCAGCATCTTTGGGAAATGTGGCCACAACCTGTCGTGTTCATACATGCAAAAGGGAGGGATCAAGATACTGCAGTCAGTCTTCTGGGTAATATAGCTGTAGATCTTCCTTAAGTTCTTTCTCACTTCTCTTTTGAAATAAGGACTTCTCATGCAAACAATGTCTGTGGTTGGTGGGAAAAGAAAGAATTTGAAAACTGCAGATTTTATCTGAGAAAACTCCCAAATAATACAAAATGTGGACTTCAGCATTGTCTTAAAAAGCATTCCATCTTCTGTGCTTTCATTAAGAATTCCTGAAAACTGTCTTTTGTGCAAGCTCCAGTCTGATTAATAATGCTTTTGATTATTAGGAAAAAATGGAAAAAGAATCCATATTTTCCTTATCACTCTATTACATTCCACTGTAATTAAAATTCAGACAACAAGCAGAGCACTATCACCTCTACTTTCTGCTGGCTTGCAGCATCACTTTTCCATTTCTTACCTAGGACAGAACTTGTTTCTTGCTCAAGCTTTTGCAGAGTCAGCCACAGCGGCATTCCTGATGGCCTTTTCCAACTCAGCATAAAAAGCACACATGACATGGAGGGAACTCGGGCACACAGGAATTTGGCATTTTGAAACTTCTCCCCAAGGAGAATTCATAGGGAAAGCCTACACAGTTGATGATCTCATGGACAGAGACCTCAGTGGGACTCCTAAGCAATCACATCAGGCAGGTCAAATCATCTGGAAAGATAAGACCAGCCTGCTCTTACTGAGAGCTGAAGAGAGCCAGATCTCTCTCTATATGGAAATATAAAGCCCCTGCAAAAGGGCTTTGTACTCAATAGGGAGGAGAATTTAGAGCATGAAACTTACCTTCACTTTTATCACACTAACCCCCAAAAGACTGCCTTGCAATCCCAGTTATTCAATCCATTATTGTCATAGTACAGTAATATTAAGAGGTGACAATGTAAAGTGGCACCTGGTGCATGAAGGCATTGCAACACACAGTTCTGACAATCTGATGAGCTGGGTCCAAATATACACTTCAATTAATTGATGATTGTCACTTTTAACAGGAAGGAAGTACAAGGTTAAGCCACATGGAACAAGACTGTTTCTAATGGATTACAGGACGCACAAGAAGTTAACAAGAAGTTAACATATTTTTGTTTGTATGATTCATAACTCCTTTCACATCCACAGGAACCTGCATTTAGCTATTTAGTTCAGAAGAATAGGGAAATGAAGACCATTTGTGATCCAAGGCAGTAACAAAGAAAGAAGCATTCTACAAAATAGAAAAGTATATTAAAGAACAGAATGTGTTGGGGGAAAAACTATGTCACTTTCAGAAGGCCAAGAGACAAGGCAAGCCTGTGCATGGTAAATGCATAGAGTGTTCACACATTTATGCTAAGGACAATTTAAACACAAGTGTATTTATTAGGAATGTAATTCTCATGAGAAGTCACAGCCGAATGACAAATCATGAGTGTCTGAAAAGCACGCAATGAAGCAGAATCCTTGAAAAC
Organism: Aleadryas rufinucha; assembly: GCA_013397815.1. Taxonomy (NCBI): domain Eukaryota; kingdom Metazoa; phylum Chordata; class Aves; order Passeriformes; genus Aleadryas; species Aleadryas rufinucha. The sequence goes on from VZTH01001870.1 coordinate 78,917, forward strand.
AAATTACTTCCCCCCCCCCATTTCTCCCCTTGTCTCAATAAAGATTTTAACAACCTTGCACTAAAGTGAATGAATACTGCTCAGCTGTACCCAGAGTATTTCAAGTGTTTTGAAGAGTTGTCTATATTTATGAAGATTTTATCATATTTCCTCAAAACTTTTGAGTTTTGTAACACCATATTAGAAATGCAACACTTTAGCTGGGACCTTGAGATGCAGATAGGGAATCCAGGGAAGAGATTCCCATTGGGCAGCAGGACACTGAGCTCTATTCTCAGCAAACAGATCTGCTCTGGAGCCTGGTACAAGTCACCTAATTTCGTGGCGCCTGCCCTTCCTCTTCATAATTAGCTGTGATATTTTGGAGGAAAGGGATAGAGGGAAACTGAAGACAGGACTGTCTCCTACAGCATTGTAGATCCAAAAAATTGTACCTTCAGGCTCCACTTTCAGCCAGGACCTCTTGGTATTACTGAGGTATAAATAATAATATCACATTGCAAAGCACCCTCTAATATATAGAGGAAGACTGTGTGTAAAAACAGTCACCAGCTGTTCCTTCTCTGCATGCTTAGGACAACTGGTGCCACTGGTGCCATAACTTTTAGGAGCCCCAGTTAGAATTAGCTATTTATTCTGGACTTTGATGAATGAGATGTCAAATCAGCAAGAGAACCAAAACAGGAGAAGCTGTTCTGGCTACTTTTTATATTTCATTAATCTCACAATCTAACAACTATTTTTGAAGCCTCAGGTACAGTTATATGAGAATTTGCATTACCATAAAAAAATGCTCAGCCCTCCTGACTGAGAAAGAGTATCTTAAAAATATCAGCATTAAAGGTTGAAGAAGCAGCAGACAAATACGCAATACTGGCATTAACTGTTTCAGGCCTGAATTCCCAAGAAAAAAAGAATTTTGAGGCTGTGATTTTCTCTTCAATTTCTCGTTTATCTCTTTCCCTCTCCTTTCCCAATAATTTTGACAGCACTGACTAATTTCTACCGAAATTGACAAGAGAGTAGACATTTGAAATATAACTGTCTTGTATACATTTTGTGAAAACTTAAAGCTGTCTAGCACACAGCGAGCCAAATTATTTTCCCTCACGGGAGCAAAGCAACCAGGATGTAGCTGCTCTTCACATATGCAACTGCTGGCAAGCAACTGGCAGTAGAACACGTGTAATCATCCATGGACAGCCTCACATTAGCCCTGGCCCTGTTTTTCTGGGATAGCATCGACAGCTGCTGCATCAACAGCTCACAGTGAAGGGCTGACATTATTCAAATCGGGGAAAGCATAAAGGAAGAGATAACAGACTGGAGGCAAAGGACAATTCATAGGAAACCAGGATTGATTAGTCCCCTTGCTCACAGAAAAACTCACTTAAATCTCACTGGTTTTCGGATAGGGACCACAGACACACTGTCAATCTTAGGAAAACACAGTAAAATGAGTGCATGGCATTAATTTTGACTCCTCAGAAAAGCATCTTAAAAGCCTTGTCACCTTTTTTGATAGCACTTTCTTTGCTTCCTAGGCCAATATGATGTAACACATTATAAGCTTTTGAGCTCTTTATGCATTAATTTCATTGCTTTCCTGACTTAGCCTTCAAAACAAGAGTGCAAGAGATGCACATAACTGGACAAGGTGAAAAATCATGAGAGAGTGTGTGGTTTTCCACTGGTCCTAATGAACCCCAGAGAAAGCAGAAGTACTAAAAGTGCTTCTATATAGCTGCCAGTGTACTCATACTCAAGTAAAGGAGAAAGATGTAAAAGGCAAGTACAGGCAGTTAAGTGCTTTATTAGGATTTTTGATGGATGTGGATAATTTTTTTCTGGTTTTGTCCCTCTCCTCAGGGTGTGGTAAAAGAAAGTGGAGAAAAATTTGAGGGGCATCCCAAACCATGCTTACTCAGACAAGAGGACTCTGCTCACTATAGCCTTTCCTCTACCACGTGTCCTTCAGACACACAATGTGCTCACACATCAAATGGTGTGGGCACAATCTGTAATTCCACCTCCCAGATAAGTCAGATCAGAGCTGCCCCTATCTCAGAAGCATTTTGTTGGAGTAGAATTTGGCATGAGATGTTCTGTTAAAGTTTTCTGTCCCTCCTTCCCTGACACAGATCTGCGGTTCCAGCTCATTCTCTACCCAATGCTATTTTTAATGTCTTGCTTTGACAGCAGATTCAAACTGAAACAGGTAATGTCAGTGCACCATTGCAGAAATGACCTGTTACAGTGTTAAATTAGTCATTTTGCAAGAGATGAAAACCATCTTTCTATCAGACCTCCACTCAAATTTCATTCCTAAACAGCTATACCAAGATTTTAAACTGCTTTGAACTCAAAGACCTGATACTAGACCAATCTTCCTCCTGCTGAAAGGGATGAAATTTTTCTGAACATGTAGAATAATGAGGAATAGTGCATTGACATGAATGCTTTTTCAGTCTTCTCAGGCAGGAGACATGGATGAAGTATTAACTGTACAGACATTGATATTTATTGTTATGGTTACAGATGGCTACAACTTTTAATTTATACTTTTCTCGTTTTCCAGTGTTACTGACACTCTCTGTCTAAACCAAGGAAAATTAGACTTGACATTTTAATGGTGAAAAGGTGAGAAAAGGAAAACAGGTTTCAATTTCCATCTGAGAAAATTCAGTATCTCTAAAGCCATCTTAGATTCATTGCAGATCACTTCACAAAAGCCCATGTGGCACGTCACTTCCAACAAAGGCACCACAATGCAGTGAGCACCTGTTGCCTGCATCACTTCATCTAGTTAAGCAATAGTTTGTGTAAAAAAACATGCAAAGTCCCCAAAAATTGAAGTTCACTTCTAAATTGTCCCCTGCAAACATGCTCTCCCTCCCTTAAATGATCCATAAATCTCTCTCAAGCAAGGAAGCAGAAATTAAGCACTTCAAAGTAAGCAACCACTTTCTAATCCCTCTATATTTATTAGAAATAGGCCTGCAGTGTTGTACTTGCTCTCAGCCTGGGAGCCTGGTGACAATATTCTGCTACCCAGATAACTTCTTCACATCACCAGCAAAGCCCTATGGATAGTATGTGCCAGCTAATCTGAATGAGAAATCCTACATCTCACCAGCTATGTCTTTTATTTACTTAACAAGATACAAATACAGCATCTGTCTTATGGTTTTTGTAGAGACAGGAGTGAAGTTTACAATGAAAACTTGATCAGAGTTGTTAGCCAGGCTTTATCCTCCCATGCCTGTGCTGAAGATCACCATAAGACTGTGAAACACACTCCAAGGATGCATCTCCCTTACAAGAAGCTGGTGCTGAAATGTGGCATACATGAGACATCTGTGTGAAACTGCAGATGTAGATCAATATTCCATCCTTGTATCCAAGTAATTAGAATTATCTACTGAGTTTTCCATCAAATATGAATAAAAGGGAGAGTCAGCCTTAACTAAAGATGTAAAAACTCCTAGTCTGTCTGCTTAAACCAAGCAGATTAAAAGCTTTTATGGATAACTTTTCTCATTTTAGGGACAAACATAGAGACTCTACTCTTCTAAGGAAAAATGGGTATTCCATGTATAAATTTCACCTACTTCAAGTAACTGATTGAGAACATCTGGAGTTTCAGGTGTTTTTAAATACAGAGTGTATTATGTACATAGATCATACATGTGCCAATGCACACATTGGTCATACATCAGTACTGTCCAATGTGTGACAAACTCCCAAGAATTGGAGATGAGGAACTGAATCCAGTCTGTGCAGAACAATTTTTAATATTATGTTTTGAAAAGAGTGCAGACTGGCTATTCCCCTGCCCTTTCCACTGGAAGATTTAAGGAATCTACACCCATTATTTCACTCTACTCAGTGCTTCATGTCTTGTGGTGTGAACTATGCTTAAAAATCAAGATTGTAACAAAAATTTACCTCCCCAGCAAGCTGATAAGGGAAAGAGCAGCACCATGTCAACAAATTCTTGCTTTATATTTTAAATGTGGGAATTTTTTAGGTAGTAATGGGAATTAATTTATTTTAGACATGTAAAAAATTATGGTTTCAATCAAATTTCTATGTTACAGTAATACAAGCAACTATATTGCAAGGGCATAGAAAATTTCTGGAAGCAATATTATCAGCTTATTAGTCTGGAATGTTCAGCGAGCACTCCAAAGGAGGACAATTTAGAGAGAATCATGCTGTGGTAAATACTGAAAGTTTTCAATAAGAATTCTTTCAGAATAGAGTCTATCTGAGCCTGGGATATTTTATGGCCACTTTTCCAAGAGAGAATATAAAGGAAAGCTGAATCTCTGTTAAAAAGTCCATGAGTGGGTGCTGTTAATAACTCCAGTAGGTTGGAGATGATCGCACATGACTTACAGCTTTGTTTATTCACTGCATATTAGATGACATGGCATAAATCCAAAGGGAAACAATTAGTATTCATGTGCTGAGAAACAAAGCAGAGCTGGTTCTTTTACTTCTAAACTCTCAGAGGAGTGACCAAGAACTAGATTTAAGAAAGAGCTGAAAGTCATAGAAATAAGACTTAAGTTCACCAAACCAAAATCACATTCTTAAGCATTTCCCCTTCCCCTCAGCCACATGTAAGTTCTCTCAGCACCTTCATTTTATCCAGAAGCTGTTTAGTGCAGAATTCATAACCACAGAGAGGTGATCAGGCTTCACCATCCCAGCAATGGGCAGCAAGATCTTGGTCCCTGGACCTCCTGACCTTCTTACCCAGGAAGTCTCTTAGTGACTGTTTACATGAAAGGAACAGGCTTAAGAGGGAACCTTGCCTCCAGTTTGGTTTTGTGTTATGGTCTCAGAGTGGGAGACATCGATGGTCTGAATATTCTGGGTGAGAAAAGGCTCTCTGTGCTACCATTTTGTGTACAAATGCTCCCACCATTTCACTGTTGTCTTCAAGATGGAGCTCTAGGAGGTGTCTCAGGGAGATGGATCCCACATAGACACCAGAGCACCTCAGGCAGAGATTCATTCTTCCCTGCATTATTTCCACATGCCTAGCTTGAGGCAGCTGTACATTTTAGCTGATCTCATAAAATCAGTGTAATGGCTGCACTGGATCACATCCTGAAGTGTTTTATTCTCTACATGAACTTGTATGTATTTCTGAACAGAAGATTTTAGATTTCATTGTGGAGCCAAGCACCAGGCATTTGAGTGCCTAACACCTTCACTGAACACATTTGCCTTAATGTGCTTTCACTAAACAGAAAACAAAGATGTACATTTGAGATCTGCACATCGTTTGAGGTCATCTATTAATTGTTCATTACTCAACTGATACCCAAAAGAAAACCTAAAAAAAAAAATAAACTCACAAATGCAGCTATTATCAAATGCACAGAAATCCTACAAGAGCTCAAAGAGAAAGGTAACATATGGGTAAGGCTGGAAAAGCTAATTTTAACATGATTTAGTTCAGCAAAGAACACATCCTGATTCAAAATGTGTTTTATTCTTATCTCACATTGGTTATACTTAGTTATTTTTCTGAAGATTGGTTCTCACTTTTAGCAATTATTAAGGCATGCTGTTTTGCAAGTAAGTGAGGCATTTTTACTAAATTGGGTACCTTTTCTTTGGTAACTAGAAAAATGTATATTAGGTAACTTAATTGTTAGACTGTATTCTATTAGAAAAAGGCAGATAATGCTTTTTGTTTCTAAGGGGATTCCTTTCTATTTATGATTTGAGTTAAGCTAATTTGGATGAAAATATCAATTATATATAATAGGGAAAAACTTGATTACTTTAAGCAAATAAATATAATTACATGGAATACTATGAATAATAACAACACATTTATTGAATTATATTTTGAAGTTAAAGCTATTTGAATAAGGACTTCTTTGTGGTCATATGTCCTTCAAGGAATCTACAAGCAGAGGAGGTTAACTCCTCCTCTTCAAGGTTTGTCATTAGGTTGTAAATTCTCTTCCACACAGGTTTCAACACTCAATCAACTTGTCAAGCTCTAATGGCCCTTGTATTGAATTTAGCTTTTCATGCAGAAAAAATCTTATAATTTATTCCTTCAGCAAATCCTACGCACCAAATCACGAGAGGTGATTTCACCTATTACACTGACTGGACTTCTGTGACTGACAACAGACATTTTCCTTGGCGTAATTTGCAAGGATTTCATAAATAACTCTAATCTGCAATACACATTTTCATGGCAATAATCAGGACATAAGCAGTAAACACATTTTAGTAGAAAATATTCATGACAGTGGGCCCAGTTGCATGTCATTTTTGAAGCCAATGTTTTTTTATTCTGTCTTTTCATACCAAGGCAGAGAAATAAACCAGCAACATACATTTTAGTTTCTTTGTTAACCTACTCATAACTTAGTCTGGAAATGGGTCAGTTAATGCTCTTTCATTCTGCTTAAGATATTTTTCTGATACATGAAGCAAAATAATTCTCTATCATTGTTTATAAGGCTAGTTTTGCTCAAGGCTTTTTATCTTGTCATATCAATCAGCCAAGGCTAATATGTGTGACAGAAAGTAGGACAGATATCCCCAAAGAGGGATGAAAAAATGAAATGACAAATAAGCTGGAAAAGATGCAGGGTCATTTCCCTTTCAGCCTCAGTGAAATACCTTGCTTTATGAGTCAGCATTGAAGATATAAATAGTTTGTAATGATATAAATAGTTTGCAATTATAAATATAGTCAGATGATGAATGTCAGAGATTTGCAGAATGTATTTTGTTACCTCAGTTTAGCAAGGCAAGAACAAACAGGACTGATTGATCTGAGATATCACAGTTCAAAAGCATAAACCCAGGGGATGAATCCATGTTTTGGTTACCTAATCAACCAGCCAGAACACCGGGCCCTTGTGCAACACAGGCAGAATCGCCTCACAGAGGCTGAAAAACAGCAATCAGTCTTAACATTTGAGAACATCAGCTTAGGAAATCCTCCTATGTACAGAGAGACACTCTCCCAGCCACAGGAATAAACACTTTATAGAGCCTGAGAAAGTAAACAAGAGGTTCATGGCCCTGCAGCCTTCCATTCAATAGTATCGACATCCAGTCCAGCTGGCAAGAGAACATCCCTGTTTTGATTTCTGACTAGAGGAACAGGTCAGAAAGTCAGAGTAGTTCAGAAAGTACACCTCAGCCTGTGCATTGAGACCTGACTGCCCTGCACTAAGACCTGAAGAAACTGACTCTGGTTTTGCTTGTTTTCCCTTTATGGCAATGGAAGTAATCTGATTTTTACCAGGTGTACTCCACTTTTCCATAAGTATAAATAAGGTGTTTGGAAGCATTTATGCTGGGTGCAAATATAGTTCCTTCCAGTGCAGGGGCAGCAGAACTTACAGCTCTCTCTGAGCTCATGTTTAAACATTTCACCCAAATACATATATCTTCATGTAACCGTGGTTTTGACCTTGTTTTAAAACAGCAGTCCTTTTTTGAGGAAATGTAGAAAGCTAATTAATTTATATTGCAACAAATTATCAGAGATGATTTTTTACTCCCCCCTCCCCCCTGTTTAAAACAAAGGTTGAGGGAGGAATAAGTAAAAATTTGCAGGTGGAAACAGTACAGATACTCTCACTTCGTGATTCTCTCCCTGCCGTTTTCAGATGAGAACATTTGCTTTCCAGGAGAGTTTTAAAGTCATCAGTTCTAATGAAAATGACAGGTAAATTAAGCCTGATCATGGAAAGCAAATTGCAGTGTATTCCAGGGGGAGGCTGGGTCAGGCAGAATTGTCCATGTTACTCCAGGCAGCTAGTCAAAGTCTGAACAACATACAGGGAGTAAGGTCCTGTACTGGAAGGAGAAGATGACAGTAGCATGAAGTCCAGCCCTACAAATCAATATTCTTTTGTACCTAAATCTTGTCATGCACTTTCTATTCCTGAATTTCTTCATCTCTAAAGAGGAATGATCAATACCTGTCCACTGGGATATCACAAAGCTCAGCTGTCTAGTGTTTGTAAAGCATTTTGACAGTTCCAGATGGAAGCTGCTCCATGGAGAGTTGCCTCTGCCTCCTTGATGCTGCTACACTTTTTAATCCACCCTTTTATCAACTGGTATTTCATGCACTCTCCCTTGCAGACGAAGCAGTGAGCGAACAGAAATGACAAAGTGCACTTCCAAACTTCCCTCCCACTCACCTCTCCTCCATCTGTTGGAGAGAGAGATTTTATTTGCTGCAGAACTGCTGTCTGGCTAAAAATGTGAGCACTTTTTACAGCATGATCCCACTCTCTCCTCCACATACACCCACTGCCCAAGTGCTTCATTTTGAAATATGACATTGCTTCTTAACTAATCCCCTGTGTGAGAAGAGGCTTCTGCAGCCCATTTTATTAGGTGATGACTAAAAAGCTGCTGTAAAATCCCACATGGTGTTCACTGCTTATTACCTCCACCCTACCTATTAGGAACGGAAAGAAACAGAGGATATCCGACAATAAAGACTATTTTTCTTCCTCTTTTCCCTGTCACAAACAGTCCAATTCAGTCATATGCCCCATTATTTCCAAATTTTGAGGTTTAATCCTGAGACTTATGGCCAATTGGTATTTATCTTTAATACCTGGCTCCTGGAAGGAAGTGCTCACTTCAGATTTTCTGTTTCTTTTAAAGAAAGCAATAATTCAAGTACTCTTGGATAGGGAGGAAAACTAGGTTTGGCTGAAGACAGTCTAAACGACTCAGGAAATAAAGGCATTTAAGAAAACATCAAATTTCATTAAAATTTGCAATCCTATGGCCTTAAGCCCACAATTGTGCAACAATTCTAAATTGGCGGATCTGGCATTATGAGGAGTGAGGGGAAGTTTGTGGTCATGGAGTAAAAAATTGTCCACCATGTGTAACTAAGCAGAATATCAAAACCTGTGTTCAGACAGTATTTTAGTCCAGATCTCAAGGTCTGGAGTTGAGATGCTGCTGAAAGAGAAAACACAGGAAAAATTAGACAAAAAAGAGAGACGGTGTCTCATTTATCACTGAGGTAAAACCTCTCAAATTCAAAAACCTCCCAATTTCATTCTTACTCTGGATATTGCAGCTTTCATAAAGAGAAAGGTTTGTATGGTTTGGGACTTTTTTCAGTTTGAATGGTCAAAGGAACTATTTTTGCCTCAAGTACCTATAATGGTCTATCTATCAATCAAACTAGGTAGACAGATAATTTTATTCCACATTTTCAGGTAATTTTTTTAGTAATCTTTGCAGAATGAGTTACAAAATGGGGATGGCTGCAATATCCAGGCATTAGAAAGGTAAATTACTTGTTGGTGGAATTGCTTTGCTAAGATTGAGGGTTTGATCATTTCAATGATCTCAGGGGAGAAGGATGTACTACTACAGTAGACACAAAGAATGCAGAATTTACGGGCCACAAGGACATTTGGAAAAACTTCCAAGATAAGGAAGAAACTAACAAGCCAACTCAAGCAACTGTGCTGAAATCAGCTCCAAGTGGGTAAAAGGTAATTCTGGCAGGGGGATTTCGTGACCACTGACTCAAGAAACCCACCAACTGAAGAAAAAAATTGAGCACGTAGCATCAGCATAAGAAGTGAGGGACTCACTTAACCAACAGAAGACAAAATACTAATTAGTAAGAGAACTGTGTAACTTGAAACAAGTGAACATTAATGCCTTTGTTTGCTAAAATGTATAAACAGTGAAAAGTTTTGATAGCCATCATGATGGCTTTGTGGATTTGCCACTTAGCACCCCTTTCTGTGCAGAACTGTAAATAAATACCTTGACTCTGTGTGTGGAATGACCTCATGCACACCAGGTTAAAGAACCATATTTTAGGACAACACTTTGAAGATAAGGGTCAGACAAGACGTGGCATTTTCTCTTCTTTCTCACCCCAATTTAGTTAGAAGGAATATGGGTGATGCCTTGGGGAGGGCTACCTAAAGACAGAGGTTAGACAAAATTAAGAGGATAAAAGTGAGTATTTATTGAAGGGCCTTCAATGAGGTACACTATGGGCAGACAGAGCCCTAGGGCTACACCCAAAATGGACAATGGGTCACGAGTTTTTCACGCTTTCATAAGTTTGGTCCATTTGCATATCTGGGTTAATCTTCCAATTACAATTTCAGGTAATGATGTCATTACCCCAAGTTTGTTCCCCCTTTTTAGAGGCTTTGTTTACATATTTTGGGGCCCGGGACAACAAGGTGTCCTTAAGTCTCAGGCCTACAGAGGATTTGTTATGTCTAACCAGAATGGGAGGACAGTAGCTAACAGGCTACGTGGAGTTTTAGAGTTACACACTAAAGGATCAGTACAGGATCTGAAAAATACAAAAGCCAAAATCCTAAGGCATCATGGGTATGGAGGTCCATACTACAACTGTGAACCTGGAAAGATTGTGTCCTTTTCTCCATAAGGACACAACTTCCTCAGATTGTGCTCCAGCAATTTCAGTCAAAAGGCTTCAGTCAGACAAGCAGATGCATCACTGTTTCCAGTTAAGAGGCCAAGGCTAAAGTACTAGGTGATTACAGCTCCTATTAAAAACTCGTTACACTTAGAAGGAAATGGTTTTCAGTTGGGGAACGGTGACTAGTCCCAAGTGGTGACCCCAGCCTTGGAGAAGATTCAGTCAATCCTGACAGCTGCTCAGGAGAGAATAGCTCCTGCCAGACAGAGAGAATTGTCCAACCTAGGTCCTCAAAAGCGGGAAGGTCAGCATGTTTACCTTGCCTATTCACAAGCCACAAGAACTTCAAAAAGATCCTCCAGCAAAAAACAGGTGGAGTTAGCAATTTATGAGCTAGACAATACGAAGTAGGCACTCTGAGGCCATGAAGGACTTATGTCTTTAGGTTGGTGGAGGAAATAGGCAAAAATCCCCTCTCCATATCGATATTCATTGTTCAGTAAAAAGCAGTAAGCTAATTTTAATTCACAATGCAAAACATATTCCACACAACAACCAAAGCCTTTTCTTCGCCCCTGCAACCAGACTGCTGCATGGAGCTATAAATACCCCAGCTCACAGGTACAGTTCATTGTACTACAAGTTTATTCCTTTTTTAATATCAGACTCCTCCAGCAAAAGTAAAGAATGGTGACAAACTGTGAACATAACATCAGGAAATTCCTTCCTATTAGCTGGTGTTTAATCTTGTCTGAGTTAACACTAGCTTGAACAGCAGAGACTTTCAAAGTGATAGGGTCAAGAAAAAGTGAGAGTTATCCAGGCACGTTATTTACAGAGACAAGCAGAGCAACTTGGAAACTGTTTTTTGGCACTTATTTATTTCAGCTTGATCTTTCTGTTCTTTATGCAGGTCTCTAGCCAAGAGTTCCTTGTTAACTGCTCAAAGTGCATCTTTTAGGGAAACTTGACCATGTTTTATCTAGTAACTGTGGAAAATATGGTTCTGCATGATTTGTTAAAACTAAGTATTTAAGTGCTTGTTATCTGCCCAAAAATCATGATTCAATTAAATTCAATAGCACTGCTAACTTACTCCAGTGAAAGACACTCACACAAGATTGCAAAGCACCAGTTGCCCTAAGATCGCTCAATTCCACAACTGATGGAGTTACGTGAGCAATATTAGTACCTGCATTTAAGGAACACAAGGGCAGGAGTAGCCTCATCAGCACGGGGATGGCCTGTGAGGCAGCATTCCTTACCTTGAAGGTAATGTCACTTTGAATGTGACTCTACACAGAAGCAGACTGACTGGGGGAAGGGAAAGGGCTTCAGAAGAAAATGGGTGGGATTAGCAATTGGCCAGTGTCAAACCCAAGATACAGGTGTGTACCACACTTGGTTTGACCCTGTACCTCTATTATATGCCCAGAACTGCCATATTTTGACAAATATGGTAGCTCAGAATGTTACCTATCTGCCAAGTCCAACCAGGATCCAGAAAATAGGCAGCTCTTTCTCATCATCTACTTTAGTTCAGTAAAGCACTCCCTAAGGTTCTTGCGTACCATGGGCATCTTCATAAACAAACAGTCACTGTTGACTCACTCCTGAATCAGAGCGTTCTCCCAGGGAACAGGAGATCCAGGTTTTACTCCACATCCACCTATCACTTAGCAGTGATGAGCCTGGTCGGGGGGCTGCCAGCAATCCCACCTCTCCTACTGAACCTGTTTCACTGCACAATGAATTCAGAAGTCATTTATCAAAGAAAGGGAACTCAACTACACCCTGGAAACCAGGCACCACCAGCACTGGAGATCTTCCAAGATCTGGTGGATCTTTTTCACATGTAGGACTACTGTGTTAACAACTGCAACTGGAATGCATGTATTCCCTTCCTGAATGGGTCCCACTTCCACCCTCTCTCTGGCCCCAAAATATCCTGAATTAGGCACTTTCAGCAGCAGCTGCAGTGAATGTTTTCTAGGCAAATTGGCATCTGATGGCTCAGAGCATCCTCCTGGGAGGGCTGAGTTTGAAACCTGGCCATCTCAACAGCCTAGAGAAGTATTCCAGCCACTTAGCTGTTACGTAAGCATTCATCATCATGTATTCCTCCAAGCAAACTTTTTCTGTCTGTCTCCTGGTGAAAAGTGAAGAACTCTGATCATTCTTTTGACAGGGAGATGCCTGAAGGTTTCCACACTTCAGACACTCCTTCACCCAGACTTCCCCAGTCAAAGCTCCAGTGGTACCGAGGGTCTGTAACTCACCGGTATTCAGCAGTTTCCTTTCTGCACATCTTCTGGCATCTGAAACACCATTTCAGATCACCAGCACCTTTCAGCTCAGTGCTCTTTTGCTCCGTAAACCGTAATGAGGTACCCAACTTCCTCCACAGAAATTAGGCACCTGAATTATTCTGCTTCAGCATCCTGTTAAGCTACTCTGTGTTCAAAGGCTTTTCTAGTTTTGGGGACCCTGTCCGAAACTACTATTAATGTAGTACAAGACCAGGTAATTCTACAATGAATAGTACAGAGTGGTATATAGCACTAAACTCGTGTAATGTAGCCTCAGTAAAGATCTACTCACCCCTTCATGAAAGAGAATTGAGAGGATTTACTTCTACAAGACCTAACAAAAACTACTTTCTGGTATCACTATTATTTATTTGCCTACAGAATGTTGAAGAGGCAACCTAATTCTGTCAATTGTTGGCTGAAGTTTCGGCGCTGGTTTACACAGGACAGTTTAGAAACCAGTTGATCAGAAGACCAATGAAAGTTACTTCTAAATGTCTAGAGCAGCAACATCATTTAAATCACTAGCAACTGCACCTTTAAACCATGAAACTTTGTATGTGGCCTAAGCAGAAGATGGGCTGTAGGGAGGTTAAGAATCTCCTACCAATTTCTTTCCAAAGAAATTGGAACTATTTCCATAGGTCAAGCAGCACAGAATGACCGCAACAGGCTTCAAAGACACTGCAATCGATCCTCTTGTAACAAGGAAGGATGAACATAGCAAAGGTAACAGTATGAATACACACTACCTGTGCACATGCACATCCCATGCTCAGATGACAGGCTGTAAACAGTTGCACAAGTCCATGTCAGAAGACAGAAATAAATGCTCTAATTCTCAGAATACTTATTTGTAATAGTTATTAATCTGACAATTCAACTGCTTTGGTGTTTAGGTATCTGACTCTTTAAGTATTTCACATTGATGCTGAGTATGTGTACAGTCAGAAATCCTGGTGTACGAATATAGTCATGAAAATTACAAAATAGAGTATGTAAACTCTTCCACTCCCCACCACACCAGCTCTTACAGAGAATGAAGATACTCAAAATTTCTGCCATCTACCAGAAGAAGATAAAGAGTAGGGGTGTTGCCTGGTACTTTGCTAATACATTTCTGAGTTACAAGCTAACACATGCCATAAAATCTAATACCAAGGTGTCTCTGGGTCTTGCTGTGTAAGTGTAGATGTGAAGGTTTTAATGAAAAGTGAATTATGGAACAGTTTGGATTGGAAGGGACCTCAAAGATCATGCAGTTCCAACCCCCCTGCCATGGACAGGGACACCTTACACTAGACCAGGTTGCTCAGAGTCCCATCCAACCTGGCCCTGAACACTGCCAGGGATGGGGCATCCACAGCTTCTCTGGGAAACCTGTTCCAGTGCCTTATCACCCCTCACAGCAAAGAATCTCTTCCTAATCTCTAATCTAAGCCTATCCTCTGTCAGTTAAAAGCATTTCCCCCTTGTCCTATCACAGGTACTTGTAAAAAGTCCCTCTCTGGCTCTCTTGTAGGACACCTTTTGGTAGTAGAAGATACTCTAAGGTGTCCCCGGAAACTTTTATTTTCCATGCTGAACAACCTCAACTCTCTCACGCTTGTTTTCACATGGGAGGTGCTCCAGCCCTCCCACCATCTTCATGTCACTCCTCCGTACTCATTGTAGCAGGTCTACATCCTTCCTGTGTTGATCAGCAATAACCATTTCAGTGAACACAGATACAGTAGTGTGTCCCTGTCTATCATTATTTTAGCTGCCACTTTGTTATTGCTGGTTATATTTTTTTTAGCTCTTCTTTTCTGTATTTAACTTTCTAAATACTCCAACAAAAAAGGCTGAAGCTCGGTAGCAACAGCTGTGGTCCCTTTCATGTAAGGAAGGGTGGTGCTTCCTAAGTGGTTTTCAGCAAATACGGTCACAGGGGTTGCTGGCAGGAAAATCTTTTTATTTATTTAGAGATAAGACAATTTCTTTCCTCCTATATTTTCAGTAAGTACAGAGGTAAAAGGCTTCCCTTTAGGAAAGACAGCAAATGCTTAAAAAATGGCAAGTGTTTAAATGATTTGCTGAGTCAGAGTTTGTAACAGCTGACTGTTAGGAAAGTGTTTTGGAATAAAACTGTGGGCAGGATAAAGAAAAAATGCTTTTAAGAGAAATAAAGGAAAAAGGTGAAAAGTACACATCATTTACCACATAGTCCTTTGTATTAATATTAGGTTCAAGCAAGCAAGAGATTTTTTTTTCTTGGGGAGTCTGAAATTTGGAGACTTGTCATCTTTAGGACCACACACCCCATCTTCCAACTGCAGCAAATAGTTCGTTCTTTTTCATTTAGGTGTCATTTTTGTATCACCAGGGAGAGTGATTTTAAGTCACCAGTTTCTGAGCTTTTGAAGCCTTTTCAAAATTCTTTTCAACATGGCTTAGACAGGCAGAAGTGGGTGGATTAGCTTGACAGCCTGCATCCACTGCCTAGTTCCAAGGTTTCAGTGCAATATGCATCTCACACATACCAAGGCACCTGTCATGGTTCTTAAGCCCTTTGAGTCATAGGCGTTAGCTGATGCCAGAACACTGGGGCTTCCACCAGAGGTGAGAAAGATTTTCTAAAAAAATAAAGAAAAAAAACAGAACAAAAAACCCCCACAACCTAAGGGTATATCTGGACAAACTCATTTTGCTAATGTAACATGTAAATAGGATTAATGCACTGAGATCACTATTATCTGAAGAGACTGCCATGGAAAAGGAAGGTTCATGTTTATTTATGCAGACCAGCATAGGGGGAAAAAAACCCTTAAAGCAGTGATATTAGTCTGGAGACCCAACCAGATTTCCCATCTCTGCTTGAACATTACTGACATCTTGACCTAATATATCTCTGAAATTGTAAGCTCTGAAATTTGAATTGCCATTATTTTTGTCCAGCAGTCAGTATTTCGTATGTTATTGAAATAAGTTCCATCTGGGAGTGCTGATTCAAAGTCAGAGAAAAACCAGTGGGTTGCATGGAACCACATCAAGGATCACAGGTCCCTGCTCCAAGGAAAGGTACCTGAGACTAAGTTCTTAGTAACTTCTGTTACTTCTTCTTCTTTGTTTCCCTTTTGCTTGGTATTCCACAATAGTGTTTAAGTTGGTTTTTCTTCCATAAAGAGAAAGAAAAAGTATAATCATTAGGTCTTTAAAATGTAGCCCGCAAGGATTCTGAAATTTTAATTGTCCTTAAGAAGTTTAGGTAGTGTTTACTGCCACAAATGTAAACAGTGAAGCTGATAAACCAAACAGGAAAAGTTTCTGCAAAATACCCATCATAACAGAAAACAAAGCCAAATAAGTTACATTAATCATCCATCTTTCTTAATTCTTGACTTCTATACAGTGCAAGTGACTTGCATTACATTTCATCAATGTGTCTTTCTAAACTATCTCCTAAATGCTTGCTTAAGCAATAAGACTTCTTTAAGAAGAAACACCTGGAAAGAGTCCTTTACAATGCAATAGAAAATTATTACTGCTACCCACATAGCTCCATTCTACAGCAGCATTTCATTTTTACCCAAGAATATGTCCCATTTCCACAACACTGAGCATAATAATAAGTGATTAAGTTTTTGACAGAATGTAATTATTGAAGCAATTTGTTATGTATACAAAGAGGAACCCTTTTAAAGGCAAAATATTTCAACAAATAAATAATATTCTAATTATGTTTAACATGCAAATGTTTTAATTTAAAAGGTTACTAAAGGAGACTAAATGTTGTGGTTTAACCCCAGCCAGCAACTAATTACGACACAGCTGCTCACTCACCCTCCAACCTTCCCTGTGGGATGGGGAGGAGAATCAGAGGAAAGGGTAAAACCTGTGGGTTGAGATAAGAACAGTTTAATAATTGAAATTAAGTAAAATACAGTGATAATGACAATAATAATAATTTCAGTGAAAAGGGAGATGAAAAAGAGAGGGTGGAATAAAACCCAAGAAAAACAGTGATGCACAATACAATTGCTCACCCCCCCGACCGATGCTCAGCCCCTCCCTGGCAGTGATCAGCCCCTCCCATCCACCTCCTCCCAGTTTATGTGCTGAGAAGATGTTTTATGCTACGGAATGTCCCTTTGGCCAGCTGGGGCCAGCTGTCTTGGCCATGCTCCCTCTCAGCTTCTTGTGCACCTGCCCTCTAGCAGAGCATGGCAAACCGAAAAGTCCTTGACCTACGGTAAGCACTGCTCAGCAACAACCAAAACATCTGTGTGTTGTCAACATTATTCTCATCCTAAATTCAAATACGCAGCACTATACCAGCTACTAAGAAGAAAATTAACTCTATCCCAGCCAAAACCAGGACACTACAGTATGCTGGACACACTGAGATCCCATCAGAATGAACTGATACTCTGGACCCAATTTACAAATCTCACTCATGCAGTCACATACGGCTTTCAGAAAGCATTCAGAAAATAAGACAACATCAAGTGATTTTAAAAATTTTACAGGTTTTATAAAAGCATCATACATTACAAAAATGTATCAATTAAACCTTACAATTACAAAGGACTTAAAATGTGTAACATTCTTTAAAATTAAGATTATCCATCTTTTCAATATGTACAGGTAGAAGTTTATATCAAAACTTTATCAAATAAGACAACCCCTAACTTTCATACCTATCTAATCAGAAGAATATACGCTGTCAGAAATATGAATGTCTTTAGAGATTTCTTGTCTATAAAAATAGAAAAGAGGGATACTGTATCTCACCTGAAGACTCAAAAATGTCTAAACATTCCAGGACTCTTAAAATCAGAGAAACTATCAATCTATTTTTCTGAGGATTCCAGCTCAGAAGAATGATGATGCAAGTTTACAAGGAAGAAGAAAAAAAAGACTGAGTGGAAAAATACCCCTGAGATAAGTCAGAACATTAATATTTTTTTCTACTTGCTTGTTTCTTTGGCTTTTGTTGTTTTTAAGCTACCACACAGGTTTGCAAGGCAATTGGTCCAGTCACAGGTTTTAACAATTACATTATCATAACATAGGTAATTATTCTGACACAATACAAGCAATAAAAAAACCCCAAAACAAAACACAGCATAAGTTGCTCTTTTTCTTCAGACTCTTCCCATTTCTGATCCCATCCCTCTATTCTTTTTTAAAAATTTTCATTCTAAACTTAGATTGTTAAGAGGATAAAATAGCCATCTGGAATAATTTTTCAAATTATAGTTTCCCATGTCTTCCTTTTTTCCTTGAGAGTTTTTTATGGACAAGTTCTTCAAAAGCCGTAATTTCATCTTCCACTTCATTTTCCAAGTCTTTATCATGCACCAAGCCTATATTAAAAACAATAAATCAATGCAGAATGGAAAACCCCAAAACCTTTTTCTCTTAACAGCATGACAAGCTATGTCACTGCTATTTTATATGTCAGCAATATACCTTCATATGTGCATAATCATGTTAAAGAAGTATTTAGCTTAATATGACAATGTGCTTAAGAGCTCTGCAAAGAAGCAGCAACTGCTAAACCACTCGCTGCACCAGTAATTAATTTTCACACTGAGTATCTGTTTCTATTGTTATTTTCTTTGACTTTTCTAAGAAGTCAGTCTCATCTCTCTCTCAAGATTCAGTTTCAGCAGACAATACATTTGCTTGCTAATTTCAAAGACAGACTGTAAGGTTGCTTTTGAGACTACAAGAGCACCCCCAGTCTTATTAACTGCATCTGCTGGAATAGGAAGATGCAACACAAGGCTTTATCACAACCCATTTTTCTAAAACTGAGCTACTTTAATGCTTTACATATAGTCAGTCCATTTTGTAAGTCCAATCACTTCATTGCTACCTATTTCTGCAATTGTTGCAATCCCACCACCTAAATATATGTTTAAACCTGAACATTCAGTGAGGAACAATGAAGTCTTAAACTTGCCCTCAGAGGTCTGGGATGCAATAGACTGCATCAATGCATGCTACTTTTTGGATGAAACCAAGAGAAACTGAAGTGAAAATAAAAGAAACAAACACAAGCATCCTTTATCAGGCTGGGATCCACTGAGGGCTGGGGAGGAGGCTTGCTCCACTCTGGTCACCCTGCAACCAGCTGCTCTGTTTTGAAGAGCCACTAAGGAAAGCCTGCTTATCTCATGTCTTCCAGAATGCCCCTGTGGGACTGCCTCTCGAAGGTCAGTGAATATCCACAATGCTGCTGACTGGGAGACTGAAGTGATGCTTAGAGACCACTACTGAACAGCAGTGGGCACAGAAAGCTGTGCAATTTTAAAACATACCTTCTTCTGTTATCCTGTGAGAGTCCATTTGCTTCAGCCACTTACGAGCATCATCAGTGGTGCCAACCAATTTGTTGGCATGTGTGGTTATTATTTCTTCAGCTGAAATGAAGGACAGTTAACATTCTGTGAGAACACTTAGCTGAGAAATGGACAGCAGCTAAAGGTCAAGCACAAAATGAAGTTACACAGAACCATGTTGGATGACAATGCTGCAAACCCAAAAGTCACAGTCACCAGTGATCTCATATGGGGCATGATTCACTAATGTGGATGAAGATGATGCATGTTTTACTACCCATTCCAAGAAACATTAGTAGCACTATCAGAGGAGAAGTTCTACATCCTTGTGCTGCCCTTTTTAAGTTACATCTGAATCCTGAAAACATTTACTTTATTCTTGGGTATTAAAGTTCCTGACTTTCATTATCTCTCAGAAATTATACAAATCAAAGTAAGACATGGACCTGAGATGTTGCAGCCTTTGCTGAACTGCACCATTAAGAACCTGAAAAATGCCTGTTATAAAGAGAGGGAAAAGTAATCTCAGAGACAAGTAATTTCTGTATATATATTTTCACTGAGTGGAAGAACAAGGTAACATTCATCAAGCAATGGTCATAATGAAATCCACTATTACCTAATTAAGCCTACTACATCTATCTTATTCATCACTCTCATGGTTCACTGAGCAGAAAGCCAAGTAAACAATATGCAGAACTTCATGAACTTCATCCATATGTAAAACTTTTCACTAGGAATAAAGCTAAAGCTTACACGTGAAGAGCACAACTAACATTTAGTTACAAATTTAACATATTTCACTGATCAGAGCTGATGAACATATCAAATACCAGTTTTTCACTACTGTCAGACATCACAGGCAAAATGACAACTTGACAGGACTGGTGGATTTCTACAACTGAAGCCAGTAACAATGTTATGATTTAAGTTGTCACTTTCCCAAAGTAAGTACGCCAAACAATTTTTCTTCTAGGCCACTCATTCAATTAATTCAATTTTGCTTGCAAAAATCAGCATAGAATAATGCTTTAAGCATATAAGGGGGGAAAAAAATCTAATATCAAAATATGTATCTCAAGCACCGTAATTTAATGAACTTTTTAATACCAGGGTTGCTTTTGAGTACCTGACACACCACAGATTTGTAGTTAAGTATCCACTTCTGTTCAGCCCTAGCAAAGTTACAAGTTCAAGGGCAGAATAGGTACTCCTACCATGCTACGCCTGCATATCCAAATTGCTATGGCTGGAAGAAGTAAATAGGAAACAGTAGAAACAATAGAAAAATTAGTAAAGATGACCTGTCAGTGAAACTGTAAAGTTGCTGTAAAACTGTGTAAAACTGTGTAAGTTCAGAGAACACACCACATCTGACCATGTGGTTAAAATTCACTTTACTATCTATAAGAATTCACTACTATTCACTTTACCTGTACTATGTAATTTATTAAGTTGGAAGCGTTTAGAATATATTTTCAATATTTCCAGCTCTCTCAGTTCTTCTTTGCTCAGCTACCTGAAATACCTGGAAATACCTTTCTCTTGACCACATCAAGATTTTCAAATAGAGTTTTGTCAGGTCTAGAGGTTTGGCCAAAAAATGACATATTAAATTGTTTAAAGAAAACTGGGAAGGTCCTACCTTTAGCCCAGGCTTTTTTCTCATAGATTTCCTCTACTGCATCTGAAATTTTTTTAATATTCTCTTTGATTTTCCTCTGGCATAAGTTGTAACCTTCTTTATATGCTAAACGGTCTCGGGTATAACCCCTTTCTGCAACGGCCTCCGCTACTTCCAGTCCATCGTGTATTATTGGATCTATCTTTGTTCTGAAAAACTCGGCATAGTGTCTGTAGGCAGCATGGTTATTTGTGTGTTCTTCTGTGTTTCTGTGCTCCATGTAGGCCTCACTGGCCACAGAAATTGCACTTCCTTCTGCATGCAACTTTTCTTCCCCACTGTTCTCTGTTGGTGTCAGAGGTTCAGAAGTGTCTGCCTCCATGCTTTCTGACCGGCTGAAATAGTTCTCAGAGCTCTGGATGAATCTGACTCCACAGAGGTCACACTGGGTCTGGTCAATATCTGCTCTTTTGAATATCTCTGATAAAAATTCCTCTTCTTTCATTGCAACAGGATGAACTCTGGAGCGGGCCTTCCTTTTCCACTTCACGTACAGGGAAATGAAATGGAACACACGATACAGCTGGCGTTGAGCAGATGCTTTCTGCTCTTGCTTCTGTTGCTTGCTGAGTGCAATGACTTCCAGGGGATCCTTTTGGTCCTCTAAGCAATGAACCTCTTCAAATTCCTCTTCCAGCTCATCAGCATATTCTGTTTCATCCAGAGAGCTTATAAATCTGTCAAGGTTTACACGTTCATACTGGATGCCCCGTATGGGCGAATGCCCCTGAGTGTAGGCAGTGTCCCACTTCCAGCAGCAGTCAACCAAGTGCTCTTCATCTCGCTCTGCCAGCAGCACTTGCAGGCCTACAGCAACTTCTCTTACATGTGTAGCATCACTCACTTGTTCCACGACCCTCAGCAATCTTCCAGGCACTTTAGAGGGAGAGTCTTTTCTCATTGATTCCAGCATTGCCTTGATTTCAGGAAAGAGGTGGCGTAAGAGGGATCTATCTTTAGAACTCTGCACCTGGTCAGCATTCAGTAACATCACTAAGCACAGCACTACTGTCCGCTCAGCCTCCCCTGAAGTTATGCAGTTGGGATCCCTGAATGCATCCAGGAGGACAGTGAACCTTCCATGAGAACCACGCAAGACTTCTGATAGATAACAGAGATGAGATCTGAAATAGTATACAGCTGCATTTGTGTCCTTTGGTCTATACTCCTGTATAATAGAAAACGTGTCTTTAAGTTCTTTGTAATGGTCCTTGCGT
This sequence comes from Aleadryas rufinucha, assembly GCA_013397815.1. NCBI lineage: Eukaryota > Metazoa > Chordata > Aves > Passeriformes > Aleadryas > Aleadryas rufinucha. Next base: position 100,903 of record VZTH01001870.1, read on the forward strand.
CTGAACAAAAACTCCCAGTAATGAAGGAGGGCAATGTAACTCTTTGGAAGGCTAACAGTAATGTTCTTGGAGAGACGCATCAGGACAGCACAACAGAGAATATACTGGAATTCCAACAACATCACCGTATTTCCTATGCTTGGAATCAGGTATCTTGTGTATTTCTTGATCAGGACATTCATGAAACGGAAAAAAAATCTTTTACAGTTTTCCGGGTTCTTGTGAACATAGAATTGCTCAAGTGAATTTTCAAGAAGTCGAATGAAGCACAAGTGTGTTCTTCCGGCATTTTCGGCATTTTTGTCAGGTAACAACATACCATGTCTGCCCTCTATTCCTTTGGTCTTTTCTCCCTGGCCTTTATTCTTTGGGGAACTTTTTGCCTGTGCCAAGGCAAACTTTAGCTCTTTGTTATAATCATCCTCTTCTTTAAAAAGAAGTTTTTCAAATTCTTCAGGATATCCTGAAGATAAGATAAGAACTTTCATGGCACTTAGCCACAAGTCAGTTGATTCTCTTCTGGCTGCAGTGTCTTCATTATTAAACTTAAATGTGATGTACTTCTTCAACATCTCTCTACAAGGTTTGGAAATAATACTACTGAATTGCAATATTTCTTTGCATGCCCTTGGGTTCTCAGACAGTATTCTCAAATGAAAATGATTAGGAAAAAACAATCCTAGGAGGGATTTACAAGATGCGTATTTGTCAGAAGTCAAAATGTCCTCAAAGCTTTTGCACTGATTCAGTAGCTCTTTAGGGAAAGTGCGTGTGGCTTCCAACAACAGTCCATTTATTGCCACCAGATGCATTTTACACTGAAATATTGTCTTTGCTTCATGGCGCAACAAGGGCCTGTGGTAACCCTCACATGTTTTATCTTCACAGTTCAATCCGGCAATGAACTTCATACAAATATCAGGGTACTTCTTGTTCAGTAACTCACGGGTGATAAAGCACAACCTGCTTAGCAAGTGCTGCTTCAAAGCTGATTTTACTTTCTCTGTGCTTACTGAGAAATCACCTTTTGCCTTCTTCTCTTTTAGACTTGGCTTGTCTAACAAAAACTTGAGAATGAGTTCAGCTTCATTTTGAGACACCTGGCAACTGTCACCAGTTGGGACAATCCCAAAATAGGCAAAGCATGACTTCACCATATCTTTCTCTGCATTGGTGGCTGCTTTCTTCAGACCACTAACAAGACTCAGAAGAGCCATTAAACCACGTGTTGCCATGAAGAGGATGTTCTGGCTAGGAGTGCTGCAGCGACATAATGCAAAGAGAGCTTCAACTGCACCAGCAGCATGATTCAGAGATAGGAACTGACAGTACGCATTGCTCAGCTTCATGAAGTCTCCTTTCAGAGTTCCCTGCAAAAACACAGCCTCAGCAACGCCAGACTTCTGCCAGGTTTGTTCACACAGTTCGAGGGCTTCTCTTAAGATGCTCTCCACGTTCCCCAGGTGTAATTCTGAACCACGACTTAGCCTGGCACGCGCTTCAGCAAGCAGACATGATGCGCGAAACTCTTTTATAGCCGTGAGGTTGGCTGCTTCCAGAGCAAACCCGTGTTGTTTCATTAACTTTGCAGCCTCCTCCTGGCGATCCTTCCTTTTCAGTAAGTCTGCCGTTTGGTGCAAGCATCCACGAGACTTCAGAAACTCAAGCTGATCCTCTATATCAAGTTTTGAGAGGACTTGCATCATTTCTTCAGTCCTGTTCGTACTCAGGTACTTTGCAGCCGCTTCCAAATACAACTGATTCGCTGTACAGGAGAGTTTGGAAACCATTTGTCCTTTTGCATTCAACATATCTTCATATCTAAAATAATAGATACATCAATTTACTACCACAGATGACAAATCTAGACAACAAAAAGCACTGCAATAAAAAAAAGAACCATTATAAAAATAGTTGCTCCTAGAAGCCCTTCCTTTAAAAAGGCCAACTGTTTCATGTGATATGCCTGTCAGGCAAAAGAGGATCACATCATCTTAAAAGATTTACAGAAAGAAATTAATTACAACATGAGGCTGTCAGAATCAAGATTATTAACACTTCTGGTACAAACAAGATCACAAAGTTTACAGCATTAGATGCTTCCACACTGTCAAATCAATGTACAAATTATTTTAACATATTTTAGCAGTGTTAATCTTCCATTTTTAAATAAATATGAATTTTAGTGAATTCTTCATGGTATATACAATATTCTGTAAAATTTACATAAACTTGTCAGTTTAGAGAGAATTCTTTGAAGTCTGTTGTACGTATCTGCATATACTTTGTAGCTTATTGAGTGTCTGAGTAAAACGCCTGGTTGCATCTTTCATAACATGCACTTCAGAATATTCAGTAATTCATTATTAATGGCTGATGTAAAATTATTAAGGTATCCCCTAAGACAGTTTTGTGAAATATTCTCTCCTGCATGCTGAGAATGAGTAATTTTTTCCTGTTGGGTGAGTAAATTATCATTAGCTTTTTGTTATCATCTTTCTCATGATAAATATGGGAGTGCAGATTTTTTGTGTCTATGTTGATAAATTTGCATGAATGGCTTGGGGGGCAGATTTAAAAACTTCTTAGTTGGTAAAGTGACTTTAATGCTTGAACTTTTTGGTCAAACAATCTCTACGTATTAAAGAAGCTTTAATCACTCAAAAAAGCAGTTACCATTACTGAAGGTACATCACAAACGATTTATGTAAAACAAAGTGAGCAAACAAAACACTTCTGAAAATTTCCCAGTGAACCAGCTGCATTATATGGAATTTGGAAATGGAAAAGAGAATTATATACCAACACCACCTTGCAAGACATACCTTTCAACTGCCTTCGCTGCTTCTTCATAGAGTTCTTCCTGACAATACATTTTAATGGCCAGATCAAACTCCTCAATTAGTTCATAACATTCAGATGCTTCTTTGTAGCACTGGCTTTTCTGATAGTAAACTGCAGCATCTTTCATCTGCAATACAGAAATCAGTAATGAAACTGAAGTGCTGTAAACAGTCAAAACTACATGAATAGAATAAATCTTGTAATTCCATCATGTGTCTCATAAAGAAGTACGCTTTAATAAAATGTAATTAAAGTGTCTGAATTTAATCAAATACACATTAAAATAACCGTCACTAAACTTGAAGAGATTGTTTAAAAAAACCCTTCGAAATATTTGTGTCTGAAAAACTAGAGTGTAAAATGAAAGGTACTATACAGGATTTTCAAAATAATTCTATCTACCCAGCTCTGCCTTTTGTTAGAAAACACCACACACGCTTCTGTTGATTTACAAATTTCTCAGAATGGATAGTATTAAATTAAACCAGTTATGGATGCAGAATGAGAACCCTAACGTTGTATCTTAAACTTCAAATATTTGGGAACATTTATTTTACATTCTTTTAGTGGAAATACGCTGCAAATAAAAAAATATTACATATTGTTAACACACTAACACTTCCAAGTTTTAAGGTTCCATTTAGATGGCTGTAATCAGTGAAGTTTCAGTATCATCAGAGTACTGAATGAAGCAATAGCTTAAGTTTCATTACATCAGTCATTCACTGACTTTTGACTGCAAATGACTGATGATGACATTTGAGGAAAGCCAAAGAAATAAAGCCAGCCTGCATAATTGCATCATTCTCCACTTCATTCCTCTTCTGCCTATTCTCTGACAAATGATTCTTTTTGAACAGCCCAGCTTAAAGAGCTTGTTTTGTTCAGCTATTACCATGACACAAAAAGATACTACTACTTTCTGAGTAATATGAGAGGAAAAAAAGCTGTAGGAAAAGGAAAGTGATATCGTGAGGATTTAATACCTTTCCTAATTTTTTACACAGTTCTGCACAAAGACGGAACTCCTTTGATTGAATCAGACATTTTAGTGATAGTTTTGGTTCTCCACATTCCAAGTAAGTTTTAGCCAATGTCATATATTCCATCTGTTTTTCCCTGTAGAAAGTAAGAGAAAATTACGACTAACATCCAAATTAAGTTCAGGATCATGTGATCTATCACTGCATCCAACCAACACTGACATCACACATTATTCTTCACACATTACCTGATGAGTTATGATCTTACAATTAATTATATTTTGGGCTGACACTGTTCTGTCCAGAAATCTGTTCCAAAATATGACTGCTCAGGCAGTCAAAAGACTCTTTTGAGATTTTTTTAAAGTAATGTATAGTACTGTGATTTTGTACTGCTTCTCTTTTCTTAACTTGTTCTCTCCTTTCTGCTGTTGAGCACCAATGTCATTAGAGACATAATCAAATGTGTTCTCAGCCTTTGTTTTGTTTAACTAAAAATCCCAGCCTTCCTGGTATCACTGCAGCATGATCTAGATTGAATTCATGATTCTCAAGCCTGGAGAATCAGAACTGTACAGAGCATTTCATACGACAATCTTACTTAAACTTTTTACACCAGCATTAATACCTCTATTAAAAAAAAAAAAATCAACTTTGGCAGCTTCATTATTACATATGTTCTGTCAACTTAACATATCCTAATACACCAAATTCCTTCTCCTCAAATTTTATGCAGTTGACAAGCACCCCAGCATACAGTGAACTGACAAAAAAATTTTTAGCAGTCCCATCAACAATTTCTCTACAATCATGAAATTTTATGAGCATCCTTATACTTTTAACCCGGGCCACTAAGATAAAGCAGGTAATTAAAGAAGATAAAATCTTGACTAATGCCAGTAATAGCATTTCTTCAGACCTTCCCTCTTCTCGCTTGTGTGCTAGCTTCCTCTGATCTAGCTATTCCTTTCCCCCTCACTATCATTGCTAGCTTCTGGTCTCCCCAGCATGAACAGGAACTGATTCACTTATCTCTAGATCTTTCTCCATTAACTGTTTCCTTGTCTTACTTGACATGAGTCCCTTCAGGAACCTGCAAACTCTCTCCCCTGTCATACCCTTGAGCTATTTTACTGAGCTGAAATCATGATTCATCTCAAAATCCGTTCCTTTAAAACTGTCCTTTGGTTCAGATCTAGTTCTGCTCGTTTAGTTTAAATTGACTGTAACACTAATTTTACCCCAAAGCTCACTTTTTGCTAGCAGCTTTTCTTCCCCAGTATACACCATCATTCCTTCTTCTTTGTTGAGTGAATGTGCAATGGGATTAACTGACGTTGAGCACTGCTGATGGCATATGCTCTTCTATCTATATCTAAGGATATAAAGCCTCTTGATGTAACGCAAATCCTGTTGCTTTTCTCTCACACAACCAGTAAGCCCTTTCAAGGGCCACATTTCATTTGGACAGCTCTTCCACCACTCCCCAAAGGGAGAAGTGCCCTGGATCCTATCGTGCTAGACCTTCCAATTTCTTACATCTCTTTTGCCGCCCACAAACACATAAAGACATCCCTCCTGCACTGTTCTCCGACATCTCCAGTCCAGTCCCACAGCTGTGGTGTGAATCTCACCCCCCGCACCCCCAAGGGGTCTGGCACTGCAGCATGGCACTTCTCAGCTGCACTGATACTTACCTTGGGCTGCTTTTCTTCGTGTGCACTTTGAGAACAGCGTCGTGCGTCAGGGCCAGTTTTGACTTCTCAGCTGCTCCGCCCTTTTGGTAACATTTGGCGGCCACCTGGGGTGAAATCACACACAGCATTCACAGATGTGCATCCAGCCCATCGCTTATCACATAAAAGCAATACTTAATTTTACAGTCACTGTAATGGAAAGCAGAAAGACTGGCAGAGTGCCTGGAAAAGGAAAAGGTAAAATGTTGTGGTATATTTTTAGGACAAAAAGAAAAGCTTTAAAGTCAGTCCACATGCGACTAGCAAAATTAGAATATTAATTACAATACTGTATATGGAAGTAGTGAATGCAGAATTCCTGGTAAGCTTATAGAACAAACACCATATGCAATTTGAATGATAACCTAAACCATTAACTGGTAAGTCACCAGACACCTACCACATATTAATAAAAGTGAGGAAAACCAACGTGTGCAAAGTGAAATAAAAAAGCAAGGAACACTTACACAATGCTTTTATCATACTGGGCTCTTTCTGTGAAAACTAAACAGAAACACCAGGAGTTACCATGCTCCTAGCAAGGTTTGCTTCATTATCACCCTGCTTATTCTGCAACACCATGATTTATTTATTCTATCCATTAATTTAGTGTTGCTTCTGTTTGGAAATTGCACATTGCAAGCCACTCTTAGAACTGCCAAAGTCTTCAGATAATGTCTTCTTAAGGTAGCATTGACTAGCAAAGATCACGGTTGTAAAGAAAACAGATTAGCAGATAACATAGCTAATGCATTTCAGATTTCAAGATGAATTTTTTTTTAGCTGAGTGGGTTTTTTATCTAAACTCTTTTCTGTCCATTTAGGAAATTGCCTTTTATTTTCAAGGGGAGATACTGTCTGTATAGCAGCAGCTGATTATTTTGGGGTTTTGCCTTGTTATAGATATCTATTTTCCCTTCAAATTATATGTTGTTACCAGCAAAATACAGAAGCTTTCCCTCTGCCATGATCAAAAAAGTATCTAAAAGTTCATTTCACAGAATCACAGAACATCTCAAATTAAAAGGGACTTGTAAGGATCTTAGAGGCCAACTTACTGCTCCTTGCTGGACTACCTAAAACAAACCTGCATGACTAGGAGTGTCATCCAGATACTTCTTGAACTCTGAACTCATGGCTAAATGCCATGACCACAGGGGTGCCTGTGGCAGACCACTTTCTCAGTGAAGAGCCCTTTTCTATGTCCAACCTGATCTTCGTCTGATGCAACTTCGTTCCGTTTCCTTATGTCCTATCACTGGTCACCAAAGAGAGGAGATCAGGACCTCCTCCTCTGCCACTTCCCTTGAGGAAGTTGTAGACTGTGATGAGGTTACCCCTCACCCACACATTCTCTAAGCTGAACAAGCCAACTGACTTCAGCTGCTCTTCTTAAGAAGTGTCCTCTAGAGCTACCCGTGGCAATGGCAGTGGGATTGGAACTAGATGATTCTTGAGGTCTCTTCAAAACCAAACCATTCTATGATTCTATGACTTTTCACCATCTTGGTCACCTTCCCCTGGACACACTCTAATAGTCTGATGCCCTTCTTATATTGTGGTGCCCAAAACTGCACAAAGTACTCAAGGTGAGTCTGCACCAGCACAGAGCAGAGTGGGACAATCACCTCCTGTGACTGGCTCACAATGCTGTATTTGATGCACCCAGGACACCATTTGCCTTTTTGACTGTCAGGGCACAATGCTGGCTCTTATTCAACTTGCCATCAACCCAAACTCCCAGATCTCTTTTCATGGGGCTGCTCTCCAGCCTCTCATTCCCTAATTTGAATGTATAACCAGGATTACTCCATCCTAGGTGCAGAATCTGACACTTGTTCTTGCTAAATTTCATATGGTTGGTGATAGTCCACCAGTTTATCAAGGTCTCTCTGCAGGGCCTCTCTACCCTCGAGAGAATCAACAGCTCCTCCCAATTTAGTGTCCTCCTAATTTAGTATTGTTGGCAAACATATTTAATGTACACTCCATTTCTGTGTCCAAATCATTTATAAAAACATTAAAGAGCACTTGCCCTTAAATTGAGCACTGGGGAATCCAACTAGTGACTGGCCACCAGCTTGATAACCCCATTTATTATAACTCTTTGAGCCTAACTTGTCAACCAGTTTCTTACCTAATGTATTATGGACTTGTCTAGCTGTATGCTGAACATTTCATCCAGAATGAAGAGAGAGTGTAAGAGAAACTACTAAAATCTTTGCTAAAACCAAAATTTACCACATCTACTGGCTTCTCTTGGTCAACTAGATGAGTGACCATGTCATAAATGGAAATTAAGTTGGTTAAGTAGGACTTCCCCATAGTGAACCCATGCTGCCTATGACTAACGACTGCATTGTCTCTCAAGTGTTATTTTCAGTAACTCCCAGAATAACCTTCTCCATAATTTTACCAGGCACCAAAGTGATACTGAAAGGCCCATAATTACTAGGGTCTTCCTTCTTACCCTTCTTGAAAACTGGGACATTTGCCAGCTTCCAACTGACTGGGACATCTCCAGACTCCCAAGACCTTTGAAAAATAATGGAAAGGGGCCCCACAATAAAATGGGCCATCTCATTCAGTACCTGGAATGAATCCCACCAAACCCAACAGATTTATGTGCATCCAGCTGCAGCAGCAAGTCTCAAACTAGTGCAGAGTCAACTGGGAGTTTATCATCCCCCACATCACAGTCTTCTTCTTCTAATATCATCAGTGTTAAAGACAGAGGTGAAGAAGGCATTAAATGTCTCTGCTTTGTCTGTGTCCCTATTTGTGAGGTAAATGACCTCATCAAGTAATGGACCAACGTTATGTCCAATCCTCCTATTGCTGTTAATGTGTTTTAAAATGATCCTTTTTGTTGTCTTTTACAGTGCTGGATAGCCTGAACTCTACTCACGCTTTGGNTAACTGTTTCCTTGTCTTACTTGACATGAGTCCCTTCAGGAACCTGCAAACTCTCTCCCCTGTCATACCCTTGAGCTATTTTACTGAGCTGAAATCATGATTCATCTCAAAATCCGTTCCTTTAAAACTGTCCTTTGGTTCAGATCTAGTTCTGCTCGTTTAGTTTAAATTGACTGTAACACTAATTTTACCCCAAAGCTCACTTTTTGCTAGCAGCTTTTCTTCCCCAGTATACACCATCATTCCTTCTTCTTTGTTGAGTGAATGTGCAATGGGATTAACTGACGTTGAGCACTGCTGATGGCATATGCTCTTCTATCTATATCTAAGGATATAAAGCCTCTTGATGTAACGCAAATCCTGTTGCTTTTCTCTCACACAACCAGTAAGCCCCTTCAAGGGCCACATTTCATTTGGACAGCTCTTCCACCACTCCCCAAAGGGAGAAGTGCCCTGGATCCTATCGTGCTAGACCTTCCAATTTCTTACATCTCTTTTGCCGCCCACAAACACATAAAGACATCCCTCCTGCACTGTTCTCCGACATCTCCAGTCCAGTCCCACAGCTGTGGTGTGAATCTCACCCCCCGCACCCCCAAGGGGTCTGGCACTGCAGCATGGCACTTCTCAGCTGCACTGATACTTACCTTGGGCTGCTTTTCTTCGTGTGCACTTTGAGAACAGCGTCGTGCGTCAGGGCCAGTTTTGACTTCTCAGCTGCTCCGCCCTTTTGGTAACATTTGGCGGCCACCTGGGGTGAAATCACACACAGCATTCACAGATGTGCATCCAGCCCATCGCTTATCACATAAAAGCAATACTTAATTTTACAGTCACTGTAATGGAAAGCAGAAAGACTGGCAGAGTGCCTGGAAAAGGAAAAGGTAAAATGTTGTGGTATATTTTTAGGACAAAAAGAAAAGCTTTAAAGTCAGTCCACATGCGACTAGCAAAATTAGAATATTAATTACAATACTGTATATGGAAGTAGTGAATGCAGAATTCCTGGTAAGCTTATAGAACAAACACCATATGCAATTTGAATGATAACCTAAACCATTAACTGGTAAGTCACCAGACACCTACCACATATTAATAAAAGTGAGGAAAACCAACGTGTGCAAAGTGAAATAAAAAAGCAAGGAACACTTACACAATGCTTTTATCATACTGGGCTCTTTCTGTGAAAACTAAACAGAAACACCAGGAGTTACCATGCTCCTAGCAAGGTTTGCTTCATTATCACCCTGCTTATTCTGCAACACCATGATTTATTTATTCTATCCATTAATTTAGTGTTGCTTCTGTTTGGAAATTGCACATTGCAAGCCACTCTTAGAACTGCCAAAGTCTTCAGATAATGTCTTCTTAAGGTAGCATTGACTAGCAAAGATCACGGTTGTAAAGAAAACAGATTAGCAGATAACATAGCTAATGCATTTCAGATTTCAAGATGAATTTTTTTTTAGCTGAGTGGGTTTTTTATCTAAACTCTTTTCTGTCCATTTAGGAAATTGCCTTTTATTTTCAAGGGGAGATACTGTCTGTATAGCAGCAGCTGATTATTTTGGGGTTTTGCCTTGTTATAGATATCTATTTTCCCTTCAAATTATATGTTGTTACCAGCAAAATACAGAAGCTTTCCCTCTGCCATGATCAAAAAAGTATCTAAAAGTTCATTTCACAGAATCACAGAACATCTCAAATTAAAAGGGACTTGTAAGGATCTTAGAGGCCAACTTACTGCTCCTTGCTGGACTACCTAAAACAAACCTGCATGACTAGGAGTGTCATCCAGATACTTCTTGAACTCTGAACTCATGGCTAAATGCCATGACCACAGGGGTGCCTGTGGCAGACCACTTTCTCAGTGAAGAGCCCTTTTCTATGTCCAACCTGATCTTCGTCTGATGCAACTTCGTTCCGTTTCCTTATGTCCTATCACTGGTCACCAAAGAGAGGAGATCAGGACCTCCTCCTCTGCCACTTCCCTTGAGGAAGTTGTAGACTGTGATGAGGTTACCCCTCACCCACACATTCTCTAAGCTGAACAAGCCAACTGACTTCAGCTGCTCTTCTTAAGAAGTGTCCTCTAGAGCTACCCGTGGCAATGGCAGTGGGGTTGGAACTAGATGATTCTTGAGGTCTCTTCAAAACCAAACCATTCTATGATTCTATGACTTTTCACCATCTTGGTCACCTTCCCCTGGACACACTCTAATAGTCTGATGCCCTTCTTATATTGTGGTGCCCAAAACTGCACAAAGTACTCAAGGTGAGTCTGCACCAGCACAGAGCAGAGTGGGACAATCACCTCCTGTGACTGGCTCACAATGCTGTATTTGATGCACCCAGGACACCATTTGCCTTTTTGACTGTCAGGGCACAATGCTGGCTCTTATTCAACTTGCCATCAACCCAAACTCCCAGATCTCTTTTCATGGGGCTGCTCTCCAGCCTCTCATTCCCTAATTTGAATGTATAACCAGGATTNGTGACTGGCTCACAATGCTGTATTTGATGCACCCAGGACACCATTTGCCTTTTTGACTGTCAGGGCACAATGCTGGCTCTTATTCAACTTGCCATCAACCCAAACTCCCAGATCTCTTTTCATGGGGCTGCTCTCCAGCCTCTCATTCCCTAATTTGAATGTATAACCAGGATTACTCCATCCTAGGTGCAGAATCTGACACTTGTTCTTGCTAAATTTCATATGGTTGGTGATAGTCCACCAGTTTATCAAGGTCTCTCTGCAGGGCCTCTCTACCCTCGAGAGAATCAACAGCTCCTCCCAATTTAGTGTCCTCCTAATTTAGTATTGTTGGCAAACATATTTAATGTACACTCCATTTCTGTGTCCAAATCATTTATAAAAACATTAAAGAGCACTTGCCCTTAAATTGAGCACTGGGGAATCCAACTAGTGACTGGCCACCAGCTTGATAACCCCATTTATTATAACTCTTTGAGCCTAACTTGTCAACCAGTTTCTTACCTAATGTATTATGGACTTGTCTAGCTGTATGCTGAACATTTCATCCAGAATGAAGAGAGAGTGTAAGAGAAACTACTAAAATCTTTGCTAAAACCAAAATTTACCACATCTACTGGCTTCTCTTGGTCAACTAGATGAGTGACCATGTCATAAATGGAAATTAAGTTGGTTAAGTAGGACTTCCCCATAGTGAACCCATGCTGCCTATGACTAACGACTGCATTGTCTCTCAAGTGTTATTTTCAGTAACTCCCAGAATAACCTTCTCCATAATTTTACCAGGCACCAAAGTGATACTGAAAGGCCCATAATTACTAGGGTCTTCCTTCTTACCCTTCTTGAAAACTGGGACATTTGCCAGCTTCCAACTGACTGGGACATCTCCAGACTCCCAAGACCTTTGAAAAATAATGGAAAGGGGCCCCACAATAAAATGGGCCATCTCATTCAGTACCTGGAATGAATCCCACCAAACCCAACAGATTTATGTGCATCCAGCTGCAGCAGCAAGTCTCAAACTAGTGCAGAGTCAACTGGGAGTTTATCATCCCCCACATCACAGTCTTCTTCTTCTAATATCATCAGTGTTAAAGACAGAGGTGAAGAAGGCATTAAATGTCTCTGCTTTGTCTGTGTCCCTATTTGTGAGGTAAATGACCTCATCAAGTAATGGACCAACGTTATGTCCAATCCTCCTATTGCTGTTAATGTGTTTTAAAATGATCCTTTTTGTTGTCTTTTACAGTGCTGGATAGCCTGAACTCTACTCACGCTTTGGCCACACAAATTTTCTCCCTACAGTGACAAACAGCATCTCTCTTGTCCTCCTGTGTCACCTCCCCTTGCTTCCAACATCCACACACTTTCCTTTTTTCCCTAAGTTCAAGAAGAAGATTCCTGTTCAGCCAAGCCAGACTCTGCCCCACTTGCTTGACTTCTGACACTTTGGAATCTCCTACTTCTGCACTCTTCAGAGATGGCCCTTAAAAAGTGCCTAGCATTCATGAATCCTCAAGGGACCTTACTAATTAGCTCCTTCTGCAGCCCAAGTCGGCTCTCCCCATACCCCAGGATTAAAGGTTTGCAGGACTTTTTCTTCTGTAGAAACAATTTCAAACTCAGTTACTTTGTAGCCACTGTGACCAAGACAGACGCAAGTCACCACTTTACTCACAAGTGCCTCTCCCTTCACAAACAACAAACATAGGAGGTCACCTTTCCTTAGTCAGCTCCCTTAGTACCTGCACCCAGAAGTTGTCTTCAACATGCTCCAGAAATTTCCTGGACCTCTTTGTGTCCACTGTATGATTTTCCCAGTCGATGTCTGGGAAGTTAAAATCACCCATAAGGACAAGAGCATTTGATCTAGAGATATCCCTAATCTCCCTGTAGAATATTTAATTGATGTTGTCCTGGCTGAGTTTGCTTCTATCCCATTAACTGTCATCCCATTTCTGGACTGTATTAACTAGGAAGCTAGGAAATCAAAGACTGTAAAATCTCCATGTTCTTACAACAGAAAGGGAATGAAACCATCATTTTACACACACTTCCAAAACAGGCTTTAACTTTCCTACAGTATGTGCAGTATGATACTGTCAAGAACATGGTTTAGATTCACACATTTCAGTCATTTCTGATCATTTTTAATAATTGTTTTTCCAACTGTCTTTCATTTGTGTGCATTAAAATGTTTTTCCCTCGTGGGACTGCAAATTTCTGGGCAGTGAATTCAAGATAACAAACAATAGGCTTGCTCTCCCTGCACACTTCTTGCAAGTCATTTACAAGTAGACACATAGCTACAAACCACAAACTAAGACAGACTGCTACAGAGTAAAACTGAAGGTTTACAGATGATTTTATGCATACAGAGAAAAAAAAAAAGGTTTCAGAATAAGCAAGAATCCTTATTTCAGATAAACATATGTTCTTACCTCCCAGAACTGGTGTTTGGCATAGTAGTCTCCCTGTGCAATCCATTCTTCCGAAGTTGAAGTTTTAGCAAACATGCTGTCATCTAAGTCTACAAGGGCAGGGGCAACCATTATGTTAGAATGGATAAACCACAGAAAGTGCTTATCAGGTACCAAAACTAAGCACTATCTCACAATGTTCCAAGCTCTATGATTTGTGCTTACACCAGTAATGGCAACTATGAGTCAAGTGTGTTAATACTGTTGTGTGAACTTACCAGTGAGAACACAAAAAACCCCCGCGTCTGGCTGGAGACTGGGCTGGTAAGTGGCTGGAACTGCATTAACACAGCAGAAAATCTGACTACAAATTGAGCACTTCAAGCTATAAATATCTGCAGCCTCAGGGTCCATTGAGCTCTCTCCACGGTAACTGGCTGATCAGTGACCTGATCTCCCTTCGCATAGAACACCTCTCAAGGTCACCCCTCAAGGCTGAGAGATCCCTTACCTGACACCAGACATCAGTGGGCTGGTAAATGACAGTTTTGCACGCGTGTAACATTAGGTATAGCAGGCTTATGTAAAAAGTATTGACCACCAATCCATCTGTACTTAATGAATATTTTACATATCTGAATTTACTGGTTAGAACTCAATAAACTAATTACAAGATCAGCTCTGTCTGAGGGACGACTGACTCTTCTCCTGCGACAGCAAGAAAACTTAAACTAGTGAATTAGCAATAAAGTTATACTCTAATATACACAACTGATCTTTAAAGACAAAAGAATTAAGACCCACTGAAATAAGTGGAAATTTGCAAGGGCAGTTATCAATGCATACTGTTAGAAGGACCAAGGAATTTAACCTTCCTTATTACACAGCCTAAAAGCAAGAAAGCATGAGTAGGCTGTCCTGTTTGACAGACTTTTAAGAAGGTTTTAGGACAATACCTTTCTTTTCATCTGTTTTGACAACCTTAACAAATTTTCTTTTGATGAAATACTTAAAAGCTGGAGTTCGTTTATCACGGTCTTCATCAAAGATCCAAAGATTGACTCTGGCTCTTGTAATTGCAGTATACAATTGCTTGAGTTCTCCATTCAGCATCTGAAGCAGAACAAAAAAATTAAATAAAATAAATAAAATGCCAGATGAGCTAAATTGTTAGAAAGAAACATACTTTGCAGTTATAAGAAAACAGAGAATTTATACAGAATGAGTAACAAGTAAGAAAGTGCTTTTAAGTAGGCAAGTCTAAATATTAAATATGAGATTTCAATTACATAAGCCATTGTCCAGCTAACTTACAAGCAACCACTGCTACAAATCAGCTGCAGGTATGACAGGCTATTTTCCTTCTAATCATTTGCACTTATAGTTATTAATTTACCATGCAATCCAGAAAATATCTGACTCACCAGACTCTAAGAAACTTCTTTAATTTCAAGGTAGTGACACCAATCAGAAACCAGACTACAGTAATAATAAATATTGACAAGCTGATTTACTATTTGCTTTAACCACAGTTGTTCTGTAAATATACCCAAAAGTCTATGACATGGGTTTTTGTTCTCTAATCAAATTATATTTGCAAATAATCTCTTATATTTTAAAATCAGTATAGTATTACATTATATTTTATTGATATGATATTATATTATACAAATGTGAACATCAAAAAGATATTTTATTATAGGGAAAGCAACCTTGACAAACACAGAACTACAGGATGAAAGGATTTAAGAAATTTCCCTGCTTTTAAGATTAAAGAATTTAATTTGTCTTTCCTGTTCCCAGTGTTATGAAAAACTCACCTTGTACATTTCTACATTAAATGGAGTCCTTTCCTGCATACCAGTGGCATTCTCTAATGGCACTTCAATTAGCAAGTTGCTTCCCACTTGCACATCCGGATCAGGACTATAAGAAGAAATTATTTTCCATTCTTTGCTAGCCTGAAATATCAAGAGAATGATGTTTACCTGTATATAGTTACCACTACTGCCTACATATGCACAAGACAAGGTTGTATGTTGTGACCTATTCACCCCTACAAGGGAAGAAGGCTCAGAGGAGGAGAGTGGAGGAAAAAATTATCTCAGGGTAGAATGTGAAGAATTATCAGCAATTTTCATCAAGAAAGCTGAACTTCATCTCAACACAACCTTTGCTTGAGATACTTGTCTGTACCAGGCGGTCATCAAGGCATATAAACAATTTCTCTAAAACAGCCAGTACAGAGTAACACCTTCCTGAGCTGCCCAGGCAAAAGCAAAGATGTGCCTCAGCCCAACAGACTGCGTAGAAACTGAGGAACAAACAAAACAAACCTTTAAGATTGCAACTGGCTTGAGCTGGCTACAAGCTACACATTACTTTGCAGGGCCTGGGGATGACCAGCATCATGATGGAGAAGCTAATGGGAATGTATATATATATAAAAAAATATATAAAAATATATATACAGGAACCATTAACGGGAATCACATCTGTATTGTGATTCCAATGTATATTGTTATATTATGCTTGCCTTGGAATTTCACGATACTGCTGTATCACTCTTCTAGATCCAAATCATATGCAATGCTCAATATAACAAATAAGTAAAATTTGATATTAAACATGAAAACCTATTCATAGGTCCCACCTATAGGGTGAACTATACATTTTCAGCTAAACACTCTTACAATGATCCCTCTATGGAAGAAATCACGTTACTTTTACCATGGAGGAGGCTCAAGTTTTAGTCTTAGGGATAAGGATTCTCCTACAAACCCCAATACCACAAAGCAAACTCACCAAAGGGGGGTGTGCTGATTGCTGGGCCAGCTTGGGGTGGGATGAAAGGTACATGGGAGTTGGATAACACTCACAAGCTGCAATTTGTCATACTAAAATCTATCTAAGACATGTTGGAGAGATCTTGGCCTGCATGTTAGGATGGGCAGCCACTAAGTCTCCTCGACACTACAAAACTGACAAGCTTGGTGAGTTGGACCCCCACATATCCCATGCTGGCATATATTCTCACCCTCAGGGTTCCCAGAAAAGATCTGGCTGGTCATTCATGTGATGAATGTATTAAGCTTCGTGTTGAACACCAGTAACTGGTAGTGCTGGTCTCCACCAGGGGGTGGAATGGCACCTGCCAACACCTCCTCTTGTAAGAACACTCAGAGGTGAGCAAAAAAACCCACTCATGGGGAAAGTCTAAAAAAGCATGGTCAGAAAATATTGGACTCCAACATAGAGACATGTGAAAGATGTCTATAAATATGCACAGACACCGTTAACTACAAGTTAAGTGTGGCAGCAGATCAGTGCTGTGCACTCTCATGCCATGTAGGAAGTGCCAGCTCCTGATCACACTGCTCTGCGAGTTCCCGATCTCCTGCAAAACTAATAACCTTAAAATTGTGACTATATTCTAAGTTATGATCATTTTTCCCTTTGGGTATTTAATTGAAATGTGATTAAATACTGCCAAGTTTCCAGCACAAAATAAAAAATACTCATAATAAGGCTGAAACAACATTTTTACAACCTATATATTTCTGAGCTTTGAGCAACACAGAACAAGTTAACTGTCTTCCCATGGGGGAAAAAAGCAGGAAACCTTTCCTGCAAAATGTCTTTTGAAGTTAAGACTTCAAAAAATTACCGATGAAACATTCCTTACAATCCTCATAGACTGTAACATGACAACCTGCTAAAGGTATCAGTTTCGTCAAGAGCTTGCTGTGTTTTGGGGGTTTGGCTTTTCTGCCTTCTAGATTCTTCATTCACATCTGCTTCCTGAAACAAGACTCTTCTTAAACCTCATTTTCAAGACAAATAAAAAGAAAACCCAACACTTTACAAAGTGCACACAGCCACACTGCTGTGTTTACAACGGTTCACAGATTCAGCTTTTCTAAATTAGAAAACCTCAGGGTGAGCTGCTTTCTTGCCTGCTTGTTTAGCTGCTCAAATCAACTCAATTACTCATGACTCACAGGAACACGGAAGAATTGTATGAAAACAGTTCTCCAGGCCTGACATACATTAGTCTAAGCTAAAATGCTCTACACAACTCAACTCTGCTAAACTCATTCTGTTAAATTCTGATAAATGGCTTATTGTTTTTCTGATTACAACTTGCATCACCAGAACCAAATCAACTTTGAGAAATCTACCGTGACAGCCAGTATTTACCTAAAGCTCCTTCCTTCCGCCCTCATCACATAACATTTACTAATCTCTGTGAAGAGCCATCAGTAAGCTGCCCTCAGTTTTCTTGAGGTTTTCATCTGCTGAAAACCACATGAGACACTGTTTTGAGGGGTAGAGGCAGAGGACATCTGCAACAGGGTTGTTCACACTGAATGTCTAACCACAGAGCAACTCAGTCATGGGTACATGGAGTGTCTGCAGGCATGTTCAGTAAGGAATACTTGCCTGGCTGGGGGCAAAGCAGTAGTCTTGGTGTGCAGCAGAGGTGTGTGTCTGTGTGCATGTGTGGGCAATGTTGTGTGTACCCCGAGGCTCTCTCTTAAACTGTAACAGTAAACCTGAAGGAAAAGGCAGCACTTAAGGAAACATGTTCTCATTTCATAAATCTATGACCTCTCTGTTTTCCACTGTGATGAAACCACTCATCTTCAGGGAAAAGACTGAATCCTTTCCCAGCTGCAACATCAATTAGACCACAAGTAAGACTGACTTTACAAAAAAATGCAGAAAATGGGTAAGAATTAAATACCTCTGAATCTGTGAAAAAGTTGTAAAGGAGTACATCGTCAAATTCCAAGCCCTTTGCTTCATAAATTGTCAGTACAAGTGCCAAACTAAGTTCCTCAGGTATCTTCTCCTTTGCAGTTTCATTTGCCACTAATATGACCTGCCATAAAATACATTAAAAAAAACACATTAGGAAGCAAAAAAGGAAAAAAAAGATAACAGTTGCACAGAGAAAGACAAACATTATGATAATACAAGAGCCTTCTCAAAACAAGACAACATTTCACAGAGACATTTCAGCACACTCCACAAAAAAGGTCACAAAGCTGCCACTAGAAGACTGACAAATGCGTGGTATGTGCAGACAGTTTTAGATCTGGTTTAAGAAAATTTGGAGTTAGAAAGGAATAGGTCAGACAATACCTCACGCCAAAAAAAGAACAGAAAGAACCAGAGGTATTAAAAAGAAACAGAAACCAACACAATAAAGGTTTCTAAGTTTAAAAAGCCTAATTTATCAGTGAGACAAGGGCTTAAAAAAGAAAGTTGTGGGCAGTTCATACAAAATTATTATTTACCAACAGAACTGGCAGAATCTGCAAAAAGCCTAAGAAAAGCAAACCTGATGTGCTCCAAATTCTATGGGTTGTGTTTTCCTTTTGTTGCCCCTCAGCAGAATTGCCAGGTCACTAACACTGCAGGACTCCAAGACCGTAGGTTTTGGCCCATCGAAGAGACCACAGTCCTGAGGAAGGCGATCAAAAGATTCTGGAAAATAATGCTGGAGCAAATCAACCACTCCAGATGCTAAACGGAGGATACCTGCAAAAAGCAAGAATACAGGTTTTAAACTTCAGCCTGAATTCCTTGCAAACACCCTTTTAAAAGATTTTGTTAGAAATTTGGAATCAAGAAATATAACGACAAAAACACTAGCCAGGGAAGACTGAAGCTGTAAGCTTCAATTTATGTTTCTGCCAATTTGAGTGAATGTGATTCTCTAAAGATCAGAAAACATACTACATCGGCTTGGCAGCATTCTCACAAAATAAAGGTCACAAATGAGAAACAAGTAAGAAAATCAGAAGCAGCACACCAATGCTGCTAAGTGTAGTGCTTTGGGGATAAGACAACAGAAATGGGTATGATCATTTGTCAAATTTTCCCTCAAACACAGACAAAGCATGCAGTAAACATGGCAGTTCAAAAAATGACAATTTTAAAAACATTCATTTTTGGTTTTCCAGTTGAGATGTCAAAAACCAGAATTGACATAGCAGAAAAAGCTGTCCATCTGTTCATTTTGAGAAACAGGCCACATAGAGACTGGCTTTGAATTGGCCAGTAGAAAACTTCAATCATTTAGTGACATCTGAAGAGAACAGGCTCAGATCATAAATAAATTTGTCACTCTACCTGAATGGGACCTGTAGTTCTGGTACAACTGATATATCCTTTTCGGTTTCCTAACACGCTGCTTCTTGTTCACAGAGCTCTTGCTTGCGTAATGAAACAGTGACCTCAGATCACTAAAACGAAAAGCAACTCCTTTCATTATGCTCTGGGCAGTGTCACCAGTTAGAAACATGGCATTAGGGTCATTGATGCATTTCATTAACAGGGCTAGCTCAGCTTGTGTGAAATCCTGTATCTCATCGCCATAAAACTCATGGATGGACCATGGCAGCTCCCTGAGCTTTGAAACTCTTTGAGATAAATTATACAGCAAATCTTCTTCATCAAAGTAGCCTCTCTGTGATCGTATCTGCTGATAAAGACAGAAGAGGTGATAGATCTCACTCCTGTCTTCCGTGAAGTTTGGTGATCTCTTTCGGCCTAGCTTTTTGTACTGCTCCTCAGTAAGCTTGCCCCCAAAGCAACTCAGTGCCTCAAAAGAGCCCTTCAGAAATGATTTTATTTCTTTCCAAACCAGTGCTGGATTGTACAAGCTTTTACCTTTTATCATTTTTGGCCATATTTCATGTGCAAATACATTGTAAGTCACAAAAGTCCAAGGATCACTTTCCCTAGAGGACACATCTGTAGGTCGTCCATCATCACGATGTTCTGCTTCAAGATTACCTTCTTCATCTTCATCCTGCCAATTTGGTACAACCAAGTCTTCCTGAGGACTCCAACCAACAATGACTCTTTTAAGACTTCCATCTTCATTTCTCGGAAAAAATGGGTCAGGCATGGATGCATCTAGTAACAGCAATAACTGCTTGGAGGTGACAAACAGTGGAAAATTTTCATCTTTAATGTCTTGTAGCCTGTGAATATTTGGGTCCAGAGGCTTGAAGTGACTGGTCACCTTGGAAGACTTGCTAAGTTCAATGAAATTCTTCTGAACTTCTCGGCACAAGACAGGATTTTTTGTTACAAAGATCTGGTGCAGATGCTCCAGCCCATTCGATGCTTCTGCGCTACCCACTTGGTCTTCTTCACAGTCACCACATGAATTCATTTCCACACCAGCTGCGCCCACGGGAACCTTTTCATTCTCGCTGTCCTGGTCTTGCTCATCACTCACCTGCTCCTCACTCGAATCATCACTCTCCTGTTTTAGTTCATGCTCTTCCTTCCCTGAACTAGCTTTTTCAACATCACTGCACTGTCTCTGCTGCCATGTCTGCCTCTCCAGCAGAGGTCCCTCTGCCGAGGTGGATTTTTCCCAGTATGAATAGAATTTCTTCCAAAGCCTATACAAGCAGCAAGTCGTCTTCCCTGTCCCACTTCGCCCAATTAAAATGATTGGCTCCATAGGCTTTGGATTGAGATCAATTACTGCATACTCCAACTCCCCAACTCGGAAGGGGTAATCAACAGAAGACTGCACATCATTTATAATGTTAAGTGCCATGTTAGTACTGAAGCTGTGAAATTTCATTATATTGTATTCCAGGTCTGCTGCACTAGCTGGAGGGAAATACTCAGGCATGGTAAGTTCTTTTGATTTTTCTGCCTCCATGTCTTCAACATAACAACGTGGAACACGCTTCTGTGTTGTCACACTGTGGTTGTGATGTCCTTCATTTATACCCTTGAGCTTTTTCCTCAGAATGCAGGATAAGCCACGATTGTAGGAAATACAAATATTTTCTAAGGCACGGTTCAGCTTGCAGTGGTCAAGAACAATGGCCCAAATTCTAATTATTTCTGTGTAAACTCTACCTGATTTTTCTACACAACTTTTAGTCTGTTCTGTCTCCATGATCTTTTCTGGACTCTCACTGCAACGAGGAGAAAAGTCAATCGCAAGTTCCCATAGCATTCTTGCACCTTTGCCCAGTTTGGCTTCATACAGTTGGATATCAGCTTTCAAGTGTTTCAGTGGCTTCTGGAGGCCTCTAGACCATTCCCCATTGCCAAGCCGCTTAATTGTCATTATAGTTTTAGCTTTCAGATAATGAGGCACAGCTTTGCTGCTCAAAGTCTTCAGCATTTCAGGAGTGCACTCTATTTCCCAAGTCATGTTATCAAACTCCTGCACATATGCCTCAATATCCAGACTCTTCCCTTTTTCCTCCTCTGGTTCTTCCTTCTCTCCATTAGGCAGGGCCATACTAAATTCCCCTGCTCCCTTCTTTTTCTCCCAATCATCCCCTTTTCTTCCAGAATGAGCTACGCTGCCACAAGGTTGCGAGGAACTCCTTCCCTCTTCCGAATTAGCCTGGGCTGAAGATGGGTTTTGCACCAGAGGATGATCCTTTTTCAGGGTGTCACTCACTTTCAATTGCTGAATTAAAGCTGTGATTGCCTGCACGAGACTTTCCTGCAGCGTTAAGGGGCTGTTTATTCCTTCTGTTTCCTGCTTTGCCAACTGACCTTTTTTTGTTTTTACGGAACATGGGGTTTTTAAATCATTATGCACTGCGTTGCCAGATGGTGCCTTTAATGAGAGCCCAGATGAAGAATGCCCTGTGCTCTTTGACTGTGAAATCTCAGAGGCTGGAACGGGCTTAGATGTTTTACACAATTGCCCTGCTCTATCTTGGCGGTGCCTCTTCTTCTCCTGTGCAGCACTGTTCCATGCAAGTAGCAGTGGATCTTTTTTTTTAATTCTATGCATCACATCTTTTCCTGAATTGTTTTTTATGTTAAAGTTTATGTCAAATTTTGCCAATAACTCTGTTATTCTCTTAGTCTGCTTTGAAAATCCTCTCTGGAAAACAATATGCATCACTGTATTTCCATTCTCATCTTGTACATTTGGATCAAGATAGGGAAAGTCAGATGGTCTTGAAGCAAAGAGATCAAGTAGATAGTTCAGGATGTTTAAACCAGTGCCATCTGAAAGCAGAAGAACAAACAAAAAATAAACTAACTTGGTTTACAAGGCTGCATTGTATGCCAACAATTTTCAATACTCTTTTTTTCTGCTGCTACTAAATAAAAATCAATTTGTTTTAAAAAGAAAAACAAAATCTACATTTCATGTTTATAAAACATGCATATGTGAAACAGCTCAAAACTGAGCTTTCCCAACATTCAGAGAAAACAATACAAAGGCAGCAAAGTTTTAGAAATCCCTAGTGCTGCAATTATTCCCATAGCATCAGTCAGTTTCATTTTTTTTTTAACCTCTGGGTACAGACAGATTTGTTCATTTTCCAACATCAGCCCTGACTGCTACCCAGGGGACACTGGTGACCTGTCATCCAGACAAGCAGCAGCTCGAGGTAGTGCTCTGAGGTCATTTGGTTCACTTTAATATGGCACCCAGAAGTAATCTGCTGCAGATAACTTTGCTTTACTAAAATAACCTGCAGGAAATCCAAATTATTTCCTGATATTTGAGGTCCCTGGAGCAAGTTCCTACAAAATAAGATTAGCTACCTCTCTGAGGGGAAAGAAAATACATATACATTCTACAGCTTTCTGGATTTCCCCCAGATAATATATGTGATTTAAATGAGACAATATATGTGAAACATTTCTTTTCTAGCTGTAGAACAGTGACATACCAAAATCATTGTAAAGAAATTGCACATCAAAAACTTTACACAGTGAAAAATACTTAAGAGAACATACTGTCACGGGACTTCTTCATCTTTTGATTTAAAAATGACAATTGGCATTACCTATGCTTTTAATATCTCTAAAGCCATCCAATGAAATGTTTATGCTTTAAAAATTAATAAATTCAATATTCTAAATTATTTGAATCCTTCAACTCAAACATACTATTTTTTTTAACTTAAAATCAAACCTGATTTGGTGGCTTAATTTCACAGTTTATCCTATTTTTTTCTATTTTTACGTAAGCCCTACAGTTCTTTCACTCACTTCTCCCCTGAAGAAAACTCTGCTTGATTTACAACTGAACAAAAACTGATAAACAGATTTCAGATGCCACTGCAGGATTTCTTCCAAAGTCTGCTGCCATCTAACTTTACCTTTGTTTCTTCCACCATACTTCCAGTTTACTTCATTCCCACCTAGCACTCATTTTACAGGGTTTCAGAGAGGAGCCTCCCTTGATTCCCCCATCTCACCTGAGCTGCCATTACCTCTCCTGACAGTCCCAGCCACCTCAGCCACAAAGCAGAACACATCAGCTTTACAAAGACTGGTGTGTATCCTCTGGCCTGCAGACTTTAGGGGCTGAGTGAGATACAGCCAGACATCCTGATCCACTGTCCCTGCGGCAGCAGAAGGGGCAGGTAAGGAATGGGGATGTTTTCAACAGCAAAAGCCTTACCTTTCTTATTTAAACAGATGAAAACTGCAGCATGCAAAGGAGTATCTCCTTGTGCAATGGAGAGGTTTTGAGGGTCTGCGCCTTTGGTCAGCAGCAAATACACCAGTTCAAAATAATTCTTTCTGAGGCATATTTTCAGTGGTATTTCAGAGCTGGTTCCAATCCCATCTGGCAGAGCTGGTGTGAAGGACAGGGAAAATATCAGGGCTTAAATGTGATACACCGATTTGCTAACTACAGAAAGTTCCGAACAGATGCAGTCACATGCTGATTGCCTGGCAGGTGACAGGGGGTTTTTTTTGCCAGCTTTTTACATCTCTCTGTTAAAACACTTTTTGACTAAGAAGACCTTTATCATTTCCCCTTGTCTCCCATTAAGCTGAGCAATCAGCCCTTCTGCTGTGACAGGAAGACAAAGGCCAGAACCTATCTTCTCCAAGTCAGTCAGTCACTGACTGAAACAAGAAGCTTCCTTACACCTCTGGCATTCAAAAGGCTTCAACACGACCATGTGTCCGTAACTTACAGCTAACATCAAGCTATAAGATTAAATGAAATATGCCAGAGTGATCCTAGGAATAAGCTCATGCAAAACAAGAAGTACGATGATGTCTACACTAGTTAAAAAAAGAAAGACATCTGGTCATGCCTTGGAAATCAATGAAGTAGTCAGTTCCTTGTAGCGTAACAGCAGACTGAACTCAAAGACTCTGGCTTACACTTTCTATCAGGACAATATTGTGGCTGAAGACAGAGAAATTAAGGCACAAAACAAACTACAGGTGCAGGAGCAACAATAGCCCTTGGCCTTTTACCAACCCTATCAGACAAATTTCATTTGATAAACATCTTCCACCCATGTAGCCTTACTAGCTTCCCCAAGTCCCACACAGCAGATGCAGCCAATGCACTGCATTCCAACAAGCTGCTGCACTTATACAGAGCCACAAAAAACCCCATGCGCTGGTATTTCTGAGACCATCTTGCTCTCAACATGTCAAATAACATACTAGATCTCTTAAAGCACATTAATATTGCAGTTTTTCACCTCCTCGTTCAAGCAAGCATCTTATGAGGTGCACTTGCGTATCCAGTCTTTCACACTGTTGGATAATGTTGCCAATGTCAACATCTGAAAGACTGCAGGTTTTGAAGAGTCCTCCATCTGATGGATTTTCCCCACTGGCTTTTCCTGTTAGCAGCAGCAAAACTTTATGCCACATTTGCTTCCCCAGCAACTGTTTTATGAAGCTGTTAGCACAGGCATTGGAGATGTTGCATGAGATCTCTTCAGGGATTTCTGCAAGACAGTCAAGACAACGTAACTCACTCAAAGCCACATAATGAAATCCACCTCACTGTAAACAAATTTCAGAATAATTAACTAATTAAATTGAAAGTAAGGAACAGCAAAATGTATCTTTCCATCCTTACGCTGTTAGCCAAGTAAGTTTGAACATTTTGATGCATCATGAATTTCTGTGCATATTCCATTGGTTCTAAGTGCAAAACACAACATTAAATATAATTAAAAGCACATTATTCCAGTCGTAAAAGTTACAGAAACAGATAAGAGAAGGAAGGGTAAAAGGGCAATAAGTGTATGTTAGCATCAAATACATTTTTCACAGCAATTAAGTTTTGTGAAAGGGAGAAATGGGAACTCACTGCACCTTTCACAGAAGACAGCCATTTCAGAAATCGCTTAACTGCATCTTCCTTCAATACATTTTTATTATGTGCTCCATTTTCACACCTGTAGAACTGGACAAACTGTTCCAGAACATCCTGGAGAGAATCTGTATCAGCTGTGGCATTTTCATTCTCTCCTGCAAAACATTACAGAAATTGAAAATCCACTTCCTTGCCAGCATGTTTTCACAGGGCAAGACTGTAATGCATTATATCCCAGGGCTCTAAGAAATGTGTAGTGGCAGATTAAAAACAGATGGCTGAAACTTTTACTGCCAATGCCAGTCCTGTGATGGATTTCTGACCCCAAAGGAAATTTGATACTTTCATCAAACACACTCTTGTCCTGGTTTTGCTGGGGATACAGTTATTTTTCTTCTTAGTAGATGGTACAGTGCCATGCTTTGGATGTAGGATGAGGATTACTGTTGATAGCACAGTGATGTTTTGGTTGCTGCTGAGCAGTGCTTACCCTGAGACAAGCACTTCTCCCTGTCCCATGCTCTGCCAGAGAGCAGGTGCACAAGAAGCTCGGAGGGAGCATGGTCAGGACAGCTGACTCCAAATGGCCAAAGGGATATTCCACACCACAGAATGTCATGTTCAGTATATAAACTATGGGGAATTAGCCATGAGGGGACCATTGCTGCTTGGGGACGGGTTGGGCATCGGCTAGTGGGATGTGAGCAATTGCACTGTGCATCACTTGTGTTTCTTGGGTTTTATTCCTCTCTCTTTCTGCATTTCATAGCTTTAATAATAATAGGAGTGGTAGTCATTTACTTTAGTTCAATTTTTAAACTGTTCTTATCTCAACCCACCATAGGAGGGAGGGGGAAGTGAGTGAGCGGCTGCTTGGTACTTAGTTGCCAGCTGAGGTCAAACCATGACTCCATCTACCATCATTCACTAGGCTGAAAATTTTAATAGCTTCTGTATGCAGGCAGGAAAATGCTGCCTTGCAATTATATCATTGCTCAGAATCTTTAGAGTAGATGACTAAACCCAATAATGTTTGCAGCATACACTTTTAGTGGGCTTGTCTGATTCCTCAGTGCCATTTAAAAAATACAGCTATAAAAGAATTTGTCCTCTCAAAATTAAAAAACAAAGCAAAAAANTTTCATTTGATAAACATCTTCCACCCATGTAGCCTTACTAGCTTCCCCAAGTCCCACACAGCAGATGCAGCCAATGCACTGCATTCCAACAAGCTGCTGCACTTATACAGAGCCACAAAAAACCCCATGCGCTGGTATTTCTGAGACCATCTTGCTCTCAACATGTCAAATAACATACTAGATCTCTTAAAGCACATTAATATTGCAGTTTTTCACCTCCTCGTTCAAGCAAGCATCTTATGAGGTGCACTTGCGTATCCAGTCTTTCACACTGTTGGATAATGTTGCCAATGTCAACATCTGAAAGACTGCAGGTTTTGAAGAGTCCTCCATCTGATGGATTTTCCCCACTGGCTTTTCCTGTTAGCAGCAGCAAAACTTTATGCCACATTTGCTTCCCCAGCAACTGTTTTATGAAGCTGTTAGCACAGGCATTGGAGATGTTGCATGAGATCTCTTCAGGGATTTCTGCAAGACAGTCAAGACAACGTAACTCACTCAAAGCCACATAATGAAATCCACCTCACTGTAAACAAATTTCAGAATAATTAACTAATTAAATTGAAAGTAAGGAACAGCAAAATGTATCTTTCCATCCTTACGCTGTTAGCCAAGTAAGTTTGAACATTTTGATGCATCATGAATTTCTGTGCATATTCCATTGGTTCTAAGTGCAAAACACAACATTAAATATAATTAAAAGCACATTATTCCAGTCGTAAAAGTTACAGAAACAGATAAGAGAAGGAAGGGTAAAAGGGCAATAAGTGTATGTTAGCATCAAATACATTTTTCACAGCAATTAAGTTTTGTGAAAGGGAGAAATGGGAACTCACTGCACCTTTCACAGAAGACAGCCATTTCAGAAATCGCTTAACTGCATCTTCCTTCAATACATTTTTATTATGTGCTCCATTTTCACACCTGTAGAACTGGACAAACTGTTCCAGAACATCCTGGAGAGAATCTGTATCAGCTGTGGCATTTTCATTCTCTCCTGCAAAACATTACAGAAATTGAAAATCCACTTCCTTGCCAGCATGTTTTCACAGGGCAAGACTGTAATGCATTATATCCCAGGGCTCTAAGAAATGTGTAGTGGCAGATTAAAAACAGATGGCTGAAACTTTTACTGCCAATGCCAGTCCTGTGATGGATTTCTGACCCCAAAGGAAATTTGATACTTTCATCAAACACACTCTTGTCCTGGTTTTGCTGGGGATACAGTTATTTTTCTTCTTAGTAGATGGTACAGTGCCATGCTTTGGATGTAGGATGAGGATTACTGTTGATAGCACAGTGATGTTTTGGTTGCTGCTGAGCAGTGCTTACCCTGAGACAAGCACTTCTCCCTGTCCCATGCTCTGCCAGAGAGCAGGTGCACAAGAAGCTCGGAGGGAGCATGGTCAGGACAGCTGACTCCAAATGGCCAAAGGGATATTCCACACCACAGAATGTCATGTTCAGTATATAAACTATGGGGAATTAGCCATGAGGGGACCATTGCTGCTACAAGCACTTCTCCCTGTCCCATGCTCTGCCAGAGAGCAGGTGCACAAGAAGCTCGGAGGGAGCATGGTCAGGACAGCTGACTCCAAATGGCCAAAGGGATATTCCACACCACAGAATGTCATGTTCAGTATATAAACTATGGGGAATTAGCCATGAGGGGACCATTGCTGCTTGGGGACGGGTTGGGCATCGGCTAGTGGGATGTGAGCAATTGCACTGTGCATCACTTGTGTTTCTTGGGTTTTATTCCTCTCTCTTTCTGCATTTCATAGCTTTAATAATAATAGGAGTGGTAGTCATTTACTTTAGTTCAATTTTTAAACTGTTCTTATCTCAACCCACCATAGGAGGGAGGGGGAAGTGAGTGAGCGGCTGCTTGGTACTTAGTTGCCAGCTGAGGTCAAACCATGACTCCATCTACCATCATTCACTAGGCTGAAAATTTTAATAGCTTCTGTATGCAGGCAGGAAAATGCTGCCTTGCAATTATATCATTGCTCAGAATCTTTAGAGTAGATGACTAAACCCAATAATGTTTGCAGCATACACTTTTAGTGGGCTTGTCTGATTCCTCAGTGCCATTTAAAAAATACAGCTATAAAAGAATTTGTCCTCTCAAAATTAAAAAACAAAGCAAAAAATATACACGACACCAAAATGTTATCTACAAGTTTAAGAGATATTTATGCAATGGGAAATAGCAGATTTTAAACGATGGCCCAATAAATGCCCTTAAATAAACACCAAAAAACTTAGCTTGAATTTCCTAAATGCTTTAAGGAATTCAGATACATGAAAGACCAAACAAAACAGTAGCTTTACCTCTTAGGACAAAAAGAGACAAGGCTGGTCATCTTTTTAGAAAGAAAGACTAATCCCAGATTATAACCTGTAAACCTGGGGCTTATTCTCCAGCCTCTCATTCGCACTAAGTTTAGAAAACTCTTGCAGGCTGTGCATTGCCAAAAAAACCTAAAAACCAAAAAAACCCTGGCCACAAAAGACAGGCTGTGCAACCTGAAATGCCAACCAAAGTGATTATTACCACAGAGGTATTGGTGTTAACCTCCTAATGGAGAACCACCATGCTAAAACCATCTCCAGAGCAGAGATCTCCACAGTAAAGAAAAAAAACCTGTGGGAATTTTTTTGTCAGGAGCTATAAGGGGAAGCACAATGAAACCCAGTGTTTTCCAATAAACTTATATACAACACACACATGAAAACTGAGATGTAGCCTAAAATCTTTGCTTTATGCCAAACTTCATCTGAACATCACTTGGACAGCAGTTGCCTTCAGGCAAGGACAAATTGTTCACTATTGACCGATAGGAGATCACAATGACAACTTACAGGAAAAAACACGTAAAACACACCCACTACTGCTTATTTGAAACAAAACAATTTTGTACCTAAAGGTTATAATTTTAAAACAGGAAAAGCACACACTGCATGTAGTACCTGTCTGCTTCCCAGAGGAAGTGTGTTTCTCAATGTGCTTGCTGACTTCTTTTACAGCATCAAAGTTTTTGTTCTTTTTCAAAATATCTATGACATATCTTGACCGTGCATCTGGAACAGTGGGATCAACCCCAAAGTTCAGGAGCATGATCACATCTTCTGTTTGTCCTAAAGCAATACATGAGTAAAAATTAGAGGAAGAATAATTCGCATTGTTCAGGAGTCTTGTTCTGTTTTTAATTACCTGGCACAATTTCTAGCATAATTTTAACATAAAAAAATCTAAATTTTTCCAGTGTCATAAATTGACAAGGTGGTGATCAGTCAAAGGTTGGACTTGAAGATTTAGGAGGCCTTTTCCAAACTTAATGATTCCATGATTCTATTCTATGATTTTATGGTTTAGAATATTTATAACATATAGCTATAACAAAATACATTTTAATAGATACATATAAAGATACACTTTT
>VZTH01001874.1:0-35228 GCA_013397815.1 Aleadryas rufinucha
CCCTTTCCCTTTCCCTTTCCATTCTCTCCAGGGATTTGGGGCAGGCAGGGTGGGATCAGCAGGGCTCATCCCTGGCTCGCTGATCAGCAGGGAATGGGCACCCCCAGAGCTGCATCCGTGGAGGAAGGAGAGATCCTGGGGATTTTCCTCTCTTTTTTCCCTAATTCCCACTGAGCCCAAAGCCACGTTCCAGGCCAAGCTGTGAAATACTCCAGAATCAAGAAGGACGAGACGAGGAGCAAGAGGGGAAAGCAAATAGAGTTATTCTGCTGCCAGATTTTCCCTTTTTTCCCCATCTCTTCTTTTATCTTCCCTTTCTTCTCCTATTTTCCCTTCTTTTTCCCTTCACACCCCCGCCTTTTTCTCCCCTTTGTTCTTTTCCGTGGAATCATTAAGGTTGGAAAAGGCCTCTCTAAGATCACAGGATTCAAATTTGCTTCCCTTTCTTCTTCTTTTTTTTCTTTTTTCCCTCCTTTTTTTCTTCTTTCTTCCCTTTCTTTTTTTCTCTTTCTTCTTTTCCCCCTTCTTCTTTTTTCTTCGCTGTCTTCTTTTGTCCCCCATTCCTTCTTTCTTCTTCCCTTTCCTTTTCCCAACCTGTTTTTCCCTTCCCTACTCCGGTTGCCTCCCAAAAACCCAGGAACCTCTCACCCCACAGAGCCGAGAACTGGAGGCTTCAGGAAGGGAGGACGGAAAGGGAAATTTAAAGGATGTCAAAATCCTCGAGGACAATCACGGATTGTGCATCTTCGCCCCCAAGGCTGAGGCCTTTCTTCCTCTTTCTTCCTGTTTTTTCCACTCCAAAAGAGAAGAAAAACGAGCGGGGAACAAACCGAGGGAGTGTTTGAGAGCAAATCCCTCCGCTCGGAACTCTCCCGGCGCCGCGGCCTCTCGAAGGAGATGGGATTTTCCACCCCGAAAACGATCCGCTAATGGCATCCCGGAGAATCTAAAGGCACAAAAACTCTCGCCAGAGGCGGATTTTATGGGATGTGTTCGTCAGCGGCTCCCCCGCTGTGCCCACACCCCACCCTGCGCCGGAATTCCTCAGGGAATCAGGGGCAGGGATGCAGCCGCTCCCCGCAAAATCCTCTGGATACGAGGTTGGATTCCTGTGCTGTTCCCCATCCCAAAATCAGCTTTCTGGAAAATCCGAAAGGATGTCGAGGTCCAGCCCCTGGCCCAGCTTTTCGCGGGGTTCTGGGAATCAAAACAGCTCCGAAAAGCAGAATCCAAGGAAACCAAGGGGGAATGAAGGAATCCAAGAATCCCGGAATGATCTGGGTTGGAAAGGACCTTAAATCCCATCCCATCCCACCCCCTGCCACGGGCAGGGACAGCTCCCGCTATCCCAGGCTGCTCCAAGCCCTGAGTTTTATTTGGAGTTCAGCTCAGGATCCCTCAGCTCTCCCATCTCTCCCAGGCCCGGAGAGCAGCAAAGGTACCCGAACAGGTACCCAAAGCCTCTCTCCGCAGGGATCCCGAAGGATTTTGCCTCTGGAATCGCTTTGTTGAGTTGCACTCGGACACAACAAAGGCGGATCTGACAAAGCCTCTCCTCTCTCCGCTGTAAAAGGGCTGAGACACAAAAACCGGGAGGTGCCAGCTCGGAGAAAGGATTGAATGGAAAACAGGGAGAGCTGGACACTGCCCAGGGCCAGTTAATTATTGTAAAAGCCGCAGAGACAAACTCATGAAAGCCCAGCCCCGCCGAGGAGGCAGCTGGAATCCGGGCTTGAAAAGATTGATTAAAAAAATGGAATATACAGGACAAAGTAGTTGCTGAATCAAAAGGGAGCAAAAGGAATGGGAGCAAGAGGTGCTTGGAAGAAATCCGTGGTTCCTGTCCAGCCCTGGAGCCAAGAGGTGTTGGGAATGGTGCTGATAACGCAGGGAAATCGGGGTTGTTTAACGCAGCAGATAAAGGCTGAGCTGATGCCTTTGTGCCAAAGCCTGATGAGATGTTTTGTGTCACAACACAAAGCAAAATAAACCAATAAATGGAGATTGTTGATGCCAAACTTCTCAAAGATCAGCAAGATCTGGAGCAGTGAAATTGAAGAGGTTTGAAAACGCTGGCCAAGGAGTTATTTCTAGATATTATTTTAATTATTTTCCTGCTTTTTGAGGCCTTTTCAAAGGCCTGCTCTGAATTCCAGAGGGGTTATTTATTCCCTCGTGGGTTCCAGCAATCCAGGTTGTTGGGCTGACATTGAAGCCAGGCAAAAAACAAGGGAAGATCCGAAAGAGGACTGGCTTAATGAATGAGTGGGATTTTAATTAGCGCCAATCAGGACGCATTTTGGAAGAGCAGCTTTCATTATCCCAGCTTTCCCTGAGATTCCCAAAGGAGTTTGGGGCGTTTGGTTTGACTGCGGATAACATTTGGATGGGGAAGCTGGAACAGCCTAAAAACCACCAGCAAAAGCTGTTAAAGCTCCAAGCAGCTGCTTCCCAAATGCCAGGGAAGGGAGCGATGGATGCTGACAGCTCCTGGAATAACGAGGGCTGGTAATGAAAGCAGATTTGGGGCAGCACCAAAGCTCAGGCTGAAAAATTCCTTAACACAGAAGGCTTGGGAATGGGGAAACATCTGGGGAATCAGAGCTGGAGGTTCCTTCCCCTCCCACCCTGTCTGGATGGACCCACGCATCCAATTTGGGATATCGATGATCCCTGCGGCTCCAATCGGGGCTCCATCCCTGGATCTGCCCGCTGGCCGTGATTTTCCAGGCTGGGTTTGTGCTCTGGCTTTGATTCCTCTCCTGGGAAATCAGCAGCGAGCTCTGCAACAGGCAGCCAAAACAGAAAAACGGGGGGAAAACAAATCACTCGTTAGGACAACGCGAGAAGGGGAGAGCTGGGAATTGCCGTGGATCCGGGCTGGGACGAGGGCGGCATCGGCACAGGGGCAGAGATGCCGCCGCTGCCACCCCCTGGGAATCAGGGATCGGGTGGGGGAGGATCCAGAGGCAGGATTTCTGAGAGGGGAGCGGGAAGAGCAGCGCGGGGAGCGGAGGCAGCAGCTCCGCGCTTGCGGCAGGCGGAGGCTCCTTCCTGCTCTGCAAACCCCTCACGTCCCCGCAGGGCGAGCGGAAAAATCCCTGCTCGCCACGGCTCCGGGAGGGATGAGGGGACAAAACGGGACACCCCGAGGCCGGCGCTGCCGCAATGTCACCTCTGTGCGGAGCGTTCCCGTCTCCCGGAGCCGTGACAGGACAGGGAATTCATCCCGAAAGCTCCGCTGCACTTTGGATGTGCAAGGTCTGGGAGTACGGGGACGCTCCAGCATTCCCGTGGCCGTGCATCCCTGTGCTCTCCTCCTCCCTGCCACTGATTCCTGCTCCAGAGACCTCTCCCAAGCCGGGACTGATTTCTGCCCGTCCACAATTCCGTCAGTGCCGGCATCTCCCGCTGGCTCGGGAGCGCATCCCCTTCCCACCGCATTCCCAAAGCACAGCCAGCCCCTGGCAGAGCCCGAGCGCTCCCATCGCACCTCCCGGGAGAGTTCTGCACCCACACGGGACCTTCTCCAGGCTGTGGCCATCCCCCGCTGCCCCTCCTCCAGGGAAAACAGGAGAGAGGAGCACCAAGGACGGATGAGGTCAGGTCTGGTGCTCGGGGACACGGAGGCTCCGGAGCCGGGGGGGGACAAGGTTGGACGGAGCCTCCAGAGGTGACTCAGCCCTCGGGAGGACACCGAGGGTGCACATCCAGCTGCAGTGACCCGCGCATCCAAGCTCTTCCCGAAACCACGGATCACTGGCGGCGGCTTCGCTGGTTCCGAGGCAAAGCAGCACAGCCTGAGCTTCCCGAGGATCTGATGGATAAATGTGTGGAGGGGACACGCTGCAGGGAATTCCCACCCAGCAGCACCCACGGAGAGGGATCCCAGCAGGATCTCTCCCGGAGAATGCAGGGATGAGCTCTGCTCCCCTCGGAGGAGGTTAATTCCTGTGATCAGGGGGGAAAACCTTGCACCAGATATCAGCAATTATCCCATAAATCCAAACACGACAGTGGCTGCAATTAGCAGGATCCCACCCTGGCACTAATTACCCGTCTGTGGGAGGGGAGGAGGGAGCCTGGGACCCATCAGAGTGGCAGATCCCAGCACCAGCTGGGAATATTGCTGGAAATCCCAACATGTCAAAATAGAAGTGTCAGGAGTGACTCCAGGGGTTCTCCTGACTCCCAGAGGTGTCCAGGGCCTTCCACAAAGCTCCTTAAAACTCCAGGAATCCAACCCTTTCCTGGCAGCACCGTGGCACATTCCCAGCCCTTGGATGTGCTGGTCCATGGGAGAGGAGCTGATCCCATCCCCATCCTCACCCTCCCTGCCTCAGGGACCCCCCAGGACCATCCCAAGGGTGCCAGGAGGATCCCAGGGAATGTGAAGCGTGCAGAGAGCACCGTGCCTGCTCCATGCCTTGTTCTGGGAATGCTGAGAGCACCGGGACACCGAGCACAGCCGGATAAAACAACCACCCAACCCCTTTTCCTTTGCAGCCCCATTCCCATCCCTCCCATCCCACGGATAGCAGAGCACCCTTCCCGGGTGTGAGCAGGAGGATCCTGCTTCCTCCCGACTTTTAGCTCCTCCAAGAGGGATTTTTCCCTTTCCAGAGAGCAAAGGCTCCTTCTGACAACCACTTTACTCCTCGAGTAACCTGTTGGTCCCTACTCGCAGCGCGCGGATGGGGCAGCGGAGGGCGAGGCCGGGATGTCAGGAGGAATCAAATCAAGTGTCAGGAGGAAATTCCAGGGGGGAAGCCGCTTTCCCGATCCGTATTGCCGGGCAATTATCCCGCTGACAGCCCGGGCGGCGGCGTTTTGTCACGGCTGGGAGCTCGGAGAGGGAATGGTGCGGATCAGCTCATCCGGAGCTGCTTCCCCGAGGCCGCTGCGGGGATCAGCAGCGCGCTGATTGTCAGCCCCCAGCCGGAAAGGATGGATTCCAAAGGAAAAGCAGCTCTGCCGGGGAAAGGCTGGAGATGGGTGACTTCTCCCACCGGCACGAGCCGGGCTCAGCCATCCGTCCCGGGAACACGACGGATCCTTTCACTCGGAACAGCTGAGGTGAGACAAGAAGCCAAGGTCACGATTCCAACAGGAGCACGAAGGGATTCGGCACCCCCAGGTGGGGAGCACGGCCCTGGGTGACGGCTGCCCCCGGAGTGGCACCGGCGGCGTCACCGAGGCGGCACTAACGGGGTCCAGCGAGGCTCGCTGGGCTCTGTTCAGGCACGGAATTCATCCCCGGTGTCTCATCGGCCGCCAGCTCCATGGGAAGTCACGGAGCCGGGAGTGATCCGGGGTGGGGTCAGCGCAGGACGCCCTCAGAACCCCCCCAGACAGAGAGATTTGGGGTGGGAAATGCAGGAAAGGAGCAGGGAGGGGGTCAGGGCGTCAAACCCCAACTGGAGCATCAGCAGGAATTTTAATCCCTGGCACGACCACGCTGGAAAGCAAAGGAAAAGCTCCAGAGGTAAAAAGCTTCTGGAGAAGGGAAGGTGGTGTGGAGACCTCACAGCAACTTCTGGTATCTGAAAGGGCTGCGAGGGAGGTGGAGAGGGAATTTCATCAGGAACTGGAGTGATGGGACAAGGGGGAATGGCTTCAAATCAAAAGAGAGGGCGTTTAGATGGGATATTGGGAAGGAATCCTTCCCTGGGAGGGTGGGGAGGCCCTGGCACAGGGTGCCCAGAGAAGCTGTGGCTGCCCCTGGATCCCTGGAAGTGTCCAAGGCCAGGCTGGATGGGGCTTGGAGCAGCCTGGGATAGCAGAAGCTGTCCCTGCCCATGGCACTGGATGAGATTTAAGATCCTTCCATCAATTAAACCAAACTCATCCCTGGGACTCGGACACCCTCGGCAGCTGCTCTTCCCAAAATAAGGCGGTTTTGTTCCCGAGGTGTGCTCAGAGCCAGGACAGGGAGGTTTGGGGCTCTGCCTGGGGCTCTGGGCTGGCAGAGCCAGGGGGACCCTCCCTCCCCTGTCCCTCGTTCCCGTCCCACAGAGCTTTCCCAAGCGGGCAGGATAAATATTTGCATCCCGGAGATCCTTAAGGAAAACCAAGCCAGCACCAGCTGGGTCCCTGAGGAAGAGTTTCTGACTCTGCCCATCTTAAAAGCCAATTCCCGGCCGGGATCCTTAGGGAGAAGAGTTTCATTGGCGCTCCCTGCGGGAGATTCCCAGCCCCTGCCAGGCTGGGATGGACAAGGAGGGGAGCAGCAGCTGCTCCTGCTCTGCTTCCAGCCACAGCGGAGTGCTGGGAGCAGCTCCGGCTCCTCCCGGGCTCCCACCCGGCTCCCACAGCCCCAGATCCCACAGGAAAATCCCACAGGAAAAGGGGTTTTTCCCCTTTGTTCCCTGTGCCAAATGGGATCCTTGCAGGACCAGGCTGCCATTCCCAGCCCTGCTCCATCCCACGGGATCAGGAGCATCCTCCTGCCCCACCGGGCGGCTTCCAGCCGGGCCATTCCTTGGGGAGAGGAATTCCAAAGGCTCTGAGAGCACAGGGATGAGCGCTGTGCTGGGAAAGCCCCATTCCACACCAGGACGGGCATCCCACGGCGGCTCTCACCACCATTCCCAACCTTTTGGCCATCCCGAGGCGCTCCCATCCCCACAGAGGGGGCCCTGGGTGTCCTTCCCATCCTCCCAAACGTTCTCCCAACCCATTCCAAGGGGTCGGATCCCCGGCACAGGCAGGTTGGGACAGGGCTGGCGATGCCACATGACACAGCATCCAGAGGGCCTTAAAATAAACTCCCCTTCCCTGCTCATTCCTGCAGAATTCCCTGCGGGAAGCAGGCGCCGGCACGTGTGCGGCCACACCCCCGCGTGTGCTCCCGGCGCCGCCGGCCCCGCAGGCAGCAGCGCACCCGTTTTATTCCCAAAAAAACCACCACAAACCCCCCCAAAAAAAGCGTTTTTAAAACCTCTCGGAATTTAGCAACAATCGCCATGGATACCGATCACCGAAATCCCTGCGTTGCCACGGCAACGCCTTTCCCCATCCTGCCTATTTATCCTGGAGCTGACGCGCCGTTTATCGGGAGCGATAGGGGGAGAATTTGAAAGCAACCTTCCCCAAGTGCACGGAAGCAGAAAAATCCTCCGTGAGGAAATCGCTATTAATAGAGATAAAACAGCTCCAGCACGGATCAGCCCCGGCCTGAGGAGCTCTGTGCCTGTGCAGCGCTGCTAAATCCCGGGAAAACGCCGGGAGAACGCCGGGAGAAGCAACCCCCGGCCACGGGGAAGGAGGGCAGGGCCAGGCAGGGACTGAAAACACGAACTCGCAGCAATTTTCACACGTTTAAAGCACAATTAATTAATTAACGCCAAACGTGTAAGAGCGAGGCTGCGGTGCCAAGGAATGGGATCCTGGTGTAGGGATGGTTTGGGAAAGGCTGCTGGAAGCTCCCCTGGAGGCTGTGGGTGATTCTTGGGGCTGATGGCAGCAGAGCCCAAAAAAATCTGCTTTGTTCCAAAACTGGAGCGGATTTGGCAATCCAGCCCTGGGAATTGCACCTGGATGTCTCACTCAGGTGCTTGTGGTGCCCACTGGGGTAAAGAGAGTGGGGTTTAGATGGGATATTGGGAATGGAGGCCCTGGCACAGGGTGCCCAGAGAAGCTGTGGGTGCCCCTGGATCCCTGGAAGTGTCCAAGGCCAGGTTGGACAGGGCTTGGAGCAGCCTGGGCTAGTGGAAGTGGCAGGAGTTGGGACAGGATGAGCTTTAAGGTCCTTTCCAAGCCAAACTAGTCTGGAATTCTCCCTGTGATGGGAGTCACCACTCAAAGCCCTTGGATTGACTCAGCCGAATTCCAGGAGCAGTTTCCCCGACTGACATTCCCGGGTGGATCTCGGCCTGGGAAACGGACCAAAGGGAACAGGAATTCCTCTCAGCCGCTGCTGGTTTGGACAATTAAGAGCTGCTGTGGATCAATAAGGTTTTAACTTCCAGCAGATCCTCATGGGAGAATCCTTAGGGATTGATTCCAGGCAGTGTTTAGTGCAATCTCTTCATTAGGGACGGCAGCAGCCTCCGGAGCACAGGGCTGGGAAGGAGAGGGCAGGACTCTGGGAATGGCAGAGATCCAGCAGGGATGCTCCGAGTGCTGCCTTCCCTGAGCTCAGGGGAATGGGAATCAAGGTGCAACATCCCACATCTCTGATGGGCTGGAGGACTTGGGAGCCTGAAGGACGGGAGCACATCCCACACCCATCCCACCACCCACTCCACAAATCCAGAACCTCAAACGCACAAAGATCAGCGGGATCGAGGAGTTTGGAAAAGCCACCACTGGTCCGTATTTCTCTCTCCAGCACTTTGTATCCCTCAAGTGCCACCCACAGCAGGAAATATCCACTGTGGGACTGCCATCAAATTAAAAATTCCAGCCAGGGAAACAATCCCAAACTCCAGCTCAGACGTAACACTGTTAAATGAAAAGAACAAAAGGAATCACTGCACTTCCCAGCCTGATTTCCAGCACAAGGGAGACCAGGGAGTTCCTCCCCCTCCTGTTCCCAATGACACAGATAAGGAGACTGGGAAAAGCAGAAGAATCCAAAGATTTTTTTGCTCCATCAGGAGCAAACCTGCACACGTGAAAAGCAGGGAGTCAAGACAAGTTGTGCTAAAAATGTCACAGCCCTTCCAACACTGGAGGCATTCCTTGGGAGAGCTGGGATTTCTCAAATCCAACGTTTTGATCTTGGAATTGTTCTGCTGCCTGGCTCCGTGGGGAAAACGGGAAGAGAGCAGCATTCTGAGGATGCTTTGAAGGTATCCTTCCCAAGATTTGCCAAAGACAAAGGGAAAAACCAGAGACACGCTTGAGCCTCAGGCCCCTGTTCGAGGCAAAGGAAGATTTCCGGGAGTTGAGGCGCAAGAGCCACGTGGTGATCCCGAGAAAAAGGATGGGCATGGGAAGGCTCCAAAGGCACCACCAGGGACATGAAACAGGAATTGCCACCCTGAAAACACGACCTGGTTTGCACCAGCTCTGCCAAGAGAGCTGGGCTGGAGAAACAATTCCTTAGGGCACAGCGAAGATGTGGATTGAAGGGCACCTTCCCTTTTCCCGCCCCGCTCGGGAGAGCAGCCGCGTGACTCAGAATTCCCCCAACCCAAAGTGCTCAGAATTCATCCCAGAGAACAGGCAGCCAAAGTTCCAAGGGCTTGGGGAGATAAGAAACTTGTCCTTGAGCAATATCTGATCACCTCCCTTTGTACAAACACCGAGAGCGCCGCGAGAATAAACAGATTTACACTCACCTACGTGGGAAACACGGAGAGCTGGGAGCAGCAGGAGGGGCTGGAAGTGTCACATCAGAGCAGGAGAAGCTGGAAGTGTCACCTCAAAGCAGGAAGGGCTGGAAGTGTCACCTCAAAGCAGGAGAAGCTGGAAGTGTCACCTCACAGCAGGAAGGGCTGGAAGTGTCACCTCAAAGCAGGAGAAGATGGAAGCGTCACCACAAAGCAGGAGAAGCTGGAAGTGTCACCTCAGAGCAGGAAGGGCTGGAAGTGTCACCTCAGAGCAGGAGAAGCTGGAAGTGTCACCTCAAAGCAGGAAGGGCTGGAAGTGTCACATCACAGCAAGAAGGGCTGGAAGTGTCACCCCAAGCAGGAGTCAAAGCCAGGAGACACCAAGTGTCACCCCAGCACCATCACTTTCAATCTTCGTCAAAGTTCTCCGATTGGAACGGTCCCTCCCTCCCCTCCTTCCCTTTTTCCCTCCCTCCCTCCCCTCCCAGCCCTGGCAGGGATTACAAAACCACCCAGAGATGGATGCAAACCGCTGGATGCGTTGATAAAAACAAATAAATCAATCTTCCTCCGCAGGATAATCGCCTTAGAGCCAAGCTGCTGCTCCGCAAAGCTGCCGGCCTCGTTCGGATCCTGCTGCCCACCCCGGGCTCTGCCTCCTTCCTGCCATTTCCCTGGATTATCTCTGGGATGTGCCTCTGCCTCGAGATTAAAGCTTGTTTGACTCCACATTCCGCTGCTGTTCACCCAGCACTGCTCGGGTTGAGCTGATTTAGTCCCAGTTCTGTTTTTAACGCTCGGCCCCGAAAGCGGGAGAGAGGGAGAGGGAACCCTCGGTGGGACATTCCTGGGATTCAAACCCCTTCACCCAGGCTGGTTTCTGGGATGAACAACACAGCAAGGACATCCCTAGTGGGAACATTCCCAGTGGATTTGAGAAGAAAAACCAGTATGGATGGAGCTAAGATACGGAAAACCTCGGGGCAGGCGTTCGCTCTCCGCTCCGGCCCAGAGAATGGGACATTTTGGGAAGTGCCTGGCTCCAAGTGCGAGGGATTCAGGAATGGTGGGAGCTTCTGAAGTGTGGCAGGAGGAGCAGCTGGCAGAGGGGCCTGGGAGAGAATCCAGCTCCTGCTCAGAGCACCGACCCCTCCTCGGGGTCCCTGCAAGGGGCCGGCGTTAAAGGACCACGGAAACAGCAGAGCCCCAAAAACAAACAGAGCAAGAGCTCTGGAAGATGGAAGGAAGGAGCAGCAGGAGTGGGAGCAGCAGCTTCTGTCCCTCCTCCCAGCAGAGCTGGCTGTGGCTGAGGGGGATGTGGATAGGGAAAGAATGGGATTGTCCTTCCTTCCCAATTAAAACTGATCGTACACAAACGGAGAGGCCAAGCCCCTTCCAGCTCTGAGCACGGAATCACAGAGTCCTGGAATGGTTTGGGTGGGAAGGGATCTTGAGGATCCATTCAGTTCCATCCCCTGCCATGATCCCCCGCCCAACCTGGCCTGGGACACTTCCAGGGATGGGGCAGCCACAGCTTCTCTGGGAATTCCATCCCAGCCCCTCCCCACCCTCCCAGGGAAGAATTCCTTCCCAATATCCCATCCTTGGTGCCTGCAGCTGGAGAACACAGGGACTGACAAACCATGGTAAGAAAATGATTTTTATTTCTTTTTTTTTTGTTTGTTTCCTTTTTTGAATGTCTTTTTTTCCCTTTTTTTTTTTTTTTTAATGGAATTTCTGCTGTTTACAGATATGGTTTATTCCTGATAACACAGCTTGGCAGCAATAAAAAAAACAAAAACCCAACCCCACTGCAACTGAATTAAACCCCATAAATACCAGCCCAGAAAACAATGGACAACCACCACTATTTCTATACAGGAACTATTATTTAATGTCACATTTTGACAACTGTAAATGGGCTACAGACTGTGGGCAAAAGGCAAGAGGTGAAATCTTTTTTGAAACACCAGATGTCGAATAAACAGCTCATCTCTCAACATTTACATGATTCACATCAAATTGATGACATCCTAAATGTATTCCTTTTAAAGGATAGAAATTTTGCAATAAAATATTACATTTCATTTAATACTCTGGTACAATACTTCATACATTGCAGGAAAAAAAAAATAAATGCAAGGCCTATTCCACCTAATAAGATCCTTTTTCATTAGTCTTTAGTACTGCAATAAAAAAAAAAAGAAATCACAGTAATGTCATAAATAAACAGGCTTGAAATTATTCATTACCTTTCGCTATTGAAAAGGGAGAAATGAACAATTAATTTGAAATAATGGAGTTATGGGTAGAAAATCAAACCCTGACAACACATCTTAGTCCCAGCTGCGAATTTCCTCAGCCCTACAACGAAGAAAGGGAACAGGTTGGATACTTTTGTTAGCTGTGTCCTGGTTAATCGTGTCTCAAACACTTCTTTTAGGAGGGGAAAAAAAAGGGAAAGTTTGGTCAGGATTAATAGAACCAATCAGGCCTAACAGGAATTAGCAGAAATTAAAGTTCATCTCTAAAACATTCAGTAAATGAAGTCTGCAGCAGATTCCCAGCAGCACCAATCGCTGTGCCCTTGGGGTGAATTTCCCTCGTGGTACAAAGGCTTCTCCAAGAGAACCCCGGAGCCCTGGATCCCTTTCCCATCCCTGCTCCAGAACAAGCTCAGCCTGCACTGCTTCCAACTGAATTCCCTGAAACTGGGGCTGCCTGAATCCCACAGTCACTGATCTCCCCCGAACCAAAGGAGGTTTCTCTTTGTCGCTTCATCTGTCAGAACCCCAAATTTATTTGCTGGAATTAAAGTAGGAAATGCTTTAAGAACCCTCCCTGTCTCTGGTGACAGATTTTAGGGTGCAGGGGCTCCCCTTTGGTGCAGAAAGGAGAATTTATTCCTTTAGCCACAATCTCCCAGATCCTGCTCCCCCCCTCACTGACATTCATCCACCGTGTGCTCCCCAGGGTTCATACATATTCTGCAGCAAAGCACTCCCTGCTTCCAGGGAAAACAATTCCAAGTAAAATCCTACAGAGGCAGGTTCTGAACGAGGTCAGGAGGCAACGCTGTGCCGGCCATGGGCTCACTGCTGCTTACACAGCTCCAGCTTTTAAGACACTTCACATGAGCTGAGTGCAGAGAGCTGAGATTCCCTCAGGATCCTTCCCCTCCTTTCTCCCGATTTCCTCCTCCTGACTTCCCAGTTTGGAGCAGAGCAGCTCCAAACCCCCTCTGGGTGTGTCCCCACCTCGCTCCAAGCTCTGAAGCGCAGAATTTGTCTCTGCACAGAGTTTGAGGCAAATGTTTAATTGCTCCGTGCAAATCCCAGCGTTTCCAAGTGATCCCTGCTCAGCAGGAGGGAGCTGGGAATAGGGACAGGATGGCAGGGGATGGAGAGCAGGAATTTCACTGCCAAATCACCACGTTTCTGTCTCCTCATCATCTATTCCAGTCTAGGAAGGGCACAAGGATTTAGGGCTGGAGCATAAGGCTGTGCCAGTCAAACACGTTTGTGGTGCGCTGGTGACAGGAGTTCCGAAAAAATCCAATCCCAAAGGCCCCAAAGACAAAAAGGACAAGAGGCCAAGGAAGAAAATCCTGCTTAACATTAACAAAGCACCTTCATTCCATTCAAAACTGCTCAAATATTGGGATTTGCAAAGCACTCCGAGGAGCAGGGACTGGAATCTCCCACTCCACCTCTCACAAAGCTGCACGAATTACATTCCAGGCTCCGGCAGAATTCCACCGGGAAGGCCAAAAACCCCATTCCAGAAACCCTGTCCCCTGTGCACACACAGCTCAGGCATCCTGTGTGAGGCTGGGAATCATTCCTGGACACCACTGAAGCCACAGAACGTCCCCAAAACCAGGGACAAGGTGCTGGGGACAGACTGGACCCCACTCCCTGGGCATGGCCCTGCCATCCACGGCTCCAAGGGGAGCTGCTGGCCCAGGCCACGGGCAGGAATTCCAGGCCAAGGGAAGGAATTCCAGGCCAAGGGAAGGAATGAAGTGGAAGCTCACCAGATCTTCCTTGGGGAGCCTCTGGAAGAGGCTTTGTCTCCCTGACAAGTGGTTCCAGATGATTTTCCCGTGGGATTGGGACAGGAAGGTCCGGGCAGATCCCAAAGGCACTTTGGGGTGGGACGGTGCCCCCGGTGTGGCCTCGCTGCTCCCTGTCCCACGAGGAATCCCGGGATCCCTCCTTCCCCACCAGCTCAGAGCCTTCCTGAAAACCCAGGAGGCTCCTGCACAGCTCCCACCTCTCCCCAAGCACGAGGTGGGGAAGGTTCCCTGACACCAGCAGTGGGTTACTGGTCTCACTGGTTTTAACATCCTGCAACTTCTTAATTAATTCCTGAATTCTACCGGTTCAGTCTCATTTAATCGAGCACAAAGTCACCCTAGAGTGTCCTCACAAACCACCCCCAGGTCACTGAGGCTCCTGAAGGACACTGGGAGTTCCTATTCTGGGCAGAGATGATGGAAAGGAAACTTTGTTTGATGTTCAAAGCAACTTCAAATAAATTCCTCCAAAACAGCCCATCCAGCCACGCAGCAAAATCGGAATCAAAGCCACCAATTAGCACAAGAAAGCACCTTCATCTCAAGAACTGCTCACCCCAGGAAGCTCAGTGTGAGTTTGAAATGTATCAGGACTAATCTGATCGTGCACTTGCTTCTGGCCACGCTGGTGATCCACTGTTTCCCAACAATCCACATTGTTCCCATCAGTATTTTACATTTTAGTGTCACGGATTTATCCATGGCATTGCTCTTCCACCACCCACGCCCCGCCCCACTGCCCCCCAAAAACCCCACAACTGCTCAAATGAGGAAAAAAAAATAAACCAAAAAACCAAACCCCACTAACAGCCATACTGTGAAACCAAAATACTATTTCAAAAAAAAAAAAACCAACCCAAATGGATGACAGTCCAACAGGTTTTTTTTGCAGGATTCAAAACTGACTCTACAAAGTAATTGTCTACCTTGTAGAAAGGATTTCCTTTTATTTGGAAAAACGAGCAATTGGAAATTGGAGAGAAGAGATAAAAACAATCTTTAGATGCTCTGAAGTTTTGCCTACTGAAGGATTAAAACCGTAAATAAAAAGGTACCAAGCCCTCAGAGCTCACTGGTCACGTGAAGCTTCTTCCATCTCTTTCTTGACCTTTTTAAAAACCATTTTCATGTCTGGGAAAGGAAAAAAAAGAAGAAGAATTATTTAGGAGAAAAGCCAGCAGTGATTTCTTATTCATTGTACAGAAGTGCTCAGTTTTGACTCAATAAATCTTAAACTCAACCCAAAGTTTAACCCTGGCTTAGGAACTGTGTGGGTGCTTTGGCAGTAGAAGGTGAGATTGTGTACAGAT
This sequence comes from Aleadryas rufinucha, assembly GCA_013397815.1. Taxonomy (NCBI): domain Eukaryota; kingdom Metazoa; phylum Chordata; class Aves; order Passeriformes; genus Aleadryas; species Aleadryas rufinucha. Next base: position 14,667 of record VZTH01001874.1, read on the forward strand.
GTCATTAAAATGAAATTAAAATCAGCTTTTGGAACTCAGGCACCCTGAGGGGGATAAATTCCAAGCATTTTGGGCATTCCTGGGTACATTTTGTCCCAAGCCAGGCTGGGCACAGCCCCTCCCCTGGCCATACACACCTGCCTTGGCCTGGAAGGCTCTGGACATCTTCTCATCTGAAACTCTTCTGCTGCTGCATCAGCCCCACGTTTTCGTATACTCTAGCACTATCTTCTCTCATTCTGAAATGAAATCAGGATTTAGAGTCCCAACAATCTCATCTGAGACAAAAAAAAAAGGGAAATCCTATTGGACACACCACATAATTCAGGGACAATTTATTTTACTGGGTTTATTTTCAGAGCACAGGGCAGGTTCTGGGGTGACTCAGCTTCGTTTGAGGTTAATGAAGATGAGACAGAAGAGCTCAAAACTGAGAGCAGGACTGAACTTACTCTGGACACGTTGGGGTTGGGGTGCAGGGGGGGAGAGGGCTCTGATCCCCGCTCGTCTGGTCCGATAACGAATATTTAATGTTTGTGTACTCGTGCCCTTTCCTCTTGCTCTTCTGTGAAGCAAAACACACAGCAGAAAGCCAGGCTTGGGGTTAATCCCAGCAAACAATCATTGAAACAGTGCAGAAATCCCAAGAGGGTGTTTTTAGGTTTGTCTGTGAGGGGAGAGCTCAGCTCTGCAGGGAACACAGCGCTGAGCGCACCTAGAGCTCGCCTCGAGCTACGGGTGAGACAAAACCCAAAAATCCCCTTTTTCCCCCATCCCACCCTCTCCAGCAGAACACACCCACCCCTCTGAACGTACTCCATCCTCATTTCCTTGGCAGAAAACTCCCCACTCCATTCTTGAGCAGCCAGTGGGCTTCCCACTGACCCGACTTCCAGCTCGGAGCTGGGGCCAATGGAGCGACCCCGTTGTTTGCAGGAGCTCTGATAAAATAATATCTGAGCCCATTAGGTTTGATGTAAAAAGCAGCCAAGCTGTTATTTGGATTGTGCACATATGCTCCAGGCTGCAGCCAATTGTGCTGGCACCCAGCTCCAGCTCCTGCCAGGGAACTACGCTGGGAATGAGACGGGATATGGATTTTTCCTTTCTTCCAGGCGTTCACAGTGCCTGAAAACACCGAAAGCCACAAGGCAGAAATTAAAGTTCTGCAGGGAATTGGGGTTTGGGGAGGGGGTTGTGGGTTTATTTGGGGTTTTGGAATGCTCCAGCAAGTCCTGAGGCCTGACCCGATCTCACAGCAGAGGGTGGCGGAGCCTCCGGGGAGTTCTGGCTCCTGAATTCCCATTAAGAACATTCCTAGGATTGAAGCTTTTCCAAGGTGGTCTCCTGAAACGCGCTCAGAACTGGCTCAGCTCGTTCTGGTGTTCCTGGTGACTCTTAAACCACTCTCAGCCAGCATCTGGCAAAGCTGTCCTGTGCTGTTTGTGGGAACACAGCTCGGGAAAAGTTTTGTTGAGCAAACCTGGATTTGCTTCAATGAACAAAGTCAGAGAGAAATGAGGATTGGTGGGTACATGGAAGGCAGAATTTGTGGAATGGACCACAAGGACATTTTCTAGGAACCAGCTGATAAAGAGGAACTAACTCAGTACAGGTTGGAAAGTCCCTAGCAGGGGAAATGAGACTAAAAAGAGTAAAAATATGGACTAATTAGCACAGAAAGCAAAAGGTACAAATCCCAGCTGCTCCGAGGTCGGGGCAGGGAGCAGCAGGGACAGGGAGAAAACAGCAGCTCTTCATCACCAAACCAGGAAACTGCTGTAAAACCCCCCCAGAACTGGAGTGCCAGCAATTCCCTGAGCAGGAAAGGGGAAGGGAAGGTCTTGTGGTGGTTGTCACCGCTCGTTCCCAAACATTTCTGATCCCAGCACACTCCAGGAAGCGCTTTTTGTTGGATCACCATGCTCACCCTTTCATTTTGACTGATTTCCCACCAATAAACTCCCAAACTGGGATTGGAGCAATCAGCATTTGATTCTCCCCTTTCAGGAATGCAGGGAACAAGATCTGAAATCTCTTTACAACACAAAGATCACGGGGTTCTGCTTTAATTAACAGACCCTTATCTTTTATTCTTCCTGCACAGGAAATTCGATAATAGGAAGGAAATTTGAGATCTGGGGGCAGGGCTGGGGACAGGAGGGTAGGAGAGGATTCGACTTAATTTAAGGAGAGGATTCCACCTGATATTTTAAGGAGAGGATTCCACACAATATTTTAAGGAGAAGATTCCACTTAATAGTTTAAGGAGAGGATTCCACCTTATTTAAGGAGAGGATTCCACTTGATAGTTTAAGGAGAGGATTCAATTTGATACTTTAATAATTTAGGGAGAGGATTCCACTTGATAATTTAAGGAGAGGATTCCACCTTATTTAAGGAGAGGATTCCACTTGATATTTTAAGGAGAAGATTCCACTTGATAATTTAGGGAAAGGATTCCACCTGATATTTTAATAATTTAGGGAGAAGATTCCACTTGATGATTTAGGGAGAAGAGTCCACACAATATTTTAAGGAGAAGATTCCACCTGATAATTTATGGAGAGGATTCCACCTGATCATGTGAGGAGAGGATTCCACCTCTTATTTTAAAGAGAAAATTCCACTTAGTAATTTAAGGAGAGGATTCCACCTGATATTTTAAGGAGAAGATTCCACCTGATAATTTATGGAGAGAATTCCACCCTTAAATTCCGCAATTTAAGGAGACGATTCCACCTAATAATTTAATTAACTCTTAATAATAACGAACTGAGACATAGGAGAGCGCTCACACCTTCAGACCCAGCCCTCCCACAACACAATTCCCCCCCAAAATCCCCACCAACGCCGCTCCCTGCTGGAATCCCGCCGCGTTCCCGTTGGATATTTGGGATTTTGGGATGGACCCACCTGCTCCTCCTCGATCCTGCGCTGGAGGGTCTCGATGTAGTGCTGCACTGCCATGTAAATGAACCTGTACTGGGCCTCTGTCTGCACCATCCCTGAGCGCTGGGACCTCACCATCTGGATGGTCTTGGGGACATCGATGTCACAGTCCACCCCTGGGGACACCCACGGCAATGGGAAGAGCGGGAAAACCAACGCGGTGAGGGTGGAGCTCACCCGAACCCTGCGGCAGCATTCCCGGGATGGATCCGTGGATGAGCAGGGAAATCAAAGGGGAAAGGTACCTTTCTCTCGGATGATGTCAATGAGGATATCGATGACAATGAAAGTTCCTGTTCGTCCAATCCCAGCACTGGAAGAAGAGGGGAAAAAATGGGAATTTGATTGTTTTGCTCTTTCTGAACGCACGGCAAAACCCCAGCCAAGGGAAGAGTTTGGCATTAGGAGAAAGGAGGCTTCCAAATTGTAGCCAGGGGCTTTCAAATTATAGCCAGGGGCTTTCAAATCATAGCCAGGGGCTTCCAAATCATAGCCAGGGGGCTTCCAAATCATAGCCAGGGGCTTCCAAATCATAGCCAGGGGCTTCCAAATCATAGCCAGGGGCTTCCAAATTACAGCCAGGGGCTTCCAAATCATAGCCAGGGGCTTCCAAATCATAGCCAGGGGCTTCCAAATTACAGCCAGGGGCTTCCAAATTACAGCCAGGGGCTTCCAAATCATAGCCAGGGGCTTCTAAATTACAGCCAGGGGCTTCCAAATCATAGCCAGGGGCTTCCAAATCATAGCCAGAGGCTTCCAAATCATAGCCAGAGTCAAACCACAGAGACCTCATGGAAGGGATAGAAATTGGTGTTTATAAACACCCCTCAATCAGGAAAAAAAACCCCCATAAGGTCAGATCTAACATTTCCTTGCCTAAAAAGCATTTCATTTATAAGCTGAGAACAGCCAAAAAGGAGAGAGCCCTCACAGGTGGGATGGGACACGGGAATTCCTGTGATCCTGCATTTGAAATGCTCCAGCCAGGGCTGGTTCCACCTTCTCATCCAACAGCAGAAATTCTCATTTATACAAAGTTCACACTCTGAAATCCCTTCCCAAGAGATGCCACCCACCTGGAATGTGACATTGTACAGACAGAAAACAAAGGGAATTCTGAGCAGTTCCCAGGGAAAGTTGTCCTTTTTTTAAAGGTCTCAGCTTCCCAGGGCCAAAAGGAGGAGAAGCAGGAGGAGCCCAGCCCATCCCTCACCTGCAGTGGACCACGACAGGTCCTGCATCAGGAATGCTCTCCTGCTTGTGGTGCACCTCCTCCAGGAAATCCAGGACACCCCCGGGATCGCTGGGAACGCCGTGGTCGGGCCAGGTTCGGAAGTGGTACTGCCACACCGTCCTCTCCGTGTTCCCCTGCCAGGAACAGGCCAGGACATGGAAACAAAACCCTTTGGGTCAAAATCCAGCTCAAAAAGCATTTCTGGGGTACAGCTGAGTCTGGTGGGGATGGCAGTGTGTCCCAAATCCCACCTGAGCACAGCACCCACGGCTGCACGGCTCTGAAAGCAGGGAACAAGCCAGGGCCCTTCCTGGCCTGGCACACAGCCACTAAATCCCCTGATTTGCTTCTCCTCCCTGATCCAAACTGTTCCTTAGCAGGAAGTGCCATTTCCCAACTGTTTCCTCACCTTTTTATCCCTTCCCTTAAGTGAATTTTCCACACCCTGAGACCCACACACAACCTAACCTCACCTTACCTTTCCTTTCCTCTTTCTTTCCCTTTCCTCTTTCCTTTGCTTTCTCCTTTCCTCTTTCCTTTGCTTTCTCCTTTCCTCTTTCCTTTCTTCTTTCCTTTGCTTTGTCCTTTCCTCTTTCCTTTGCTTTCTCCTTTCCTCTTTCCTTTGCTTTGTCCTTTCCTCTTTCCTTTGCTTTCTCCTTTCCTCTTTCCTTTCTTCTTTCCTTTGCTTTGTCCTTTCCTCTTTCCTTTGCTTTCTCCTTTCCTCTTTCCTTTCTCCTTTCCTCTTTCCTTTGCTGTCTCCTTTCCCTTCCGTGCAACCATTTCCACGAGGGAGCAAATGCCTGGCTGGATTGAAGTGTCCTCAGTTAAAAGCATTATCCCTCCTCCCAGATTCCCTCCGAGCTCTGCAGCACTGCCTCTCTCCCTCCTGCCAAAAGCTGCTTAGGTAGGAGAATCTTCAATTATCCCAAGGGCAAAGAGAAAGATGGATGGAACTAAACGCGGAGCTTCAAAGAAAGCCAGGGCTCCATTTGTGAATCTCCGAGTGCTTTTATTGATTCCAGGGAAATGGATTATTCCTGCCATTTTTCCTCTGGTGATCCACACCACACTTGAACTGAAAGCACAGGGCTCCTCTTGGACTCACCTGGCCAACTTTGGAAAGTTTCAGCTCTCTCAGGGTGTAATCGTGCGCGGCGCTCTCCTTCACGTTGCGGACGCGCATCACCCCATATTCCTTCAGGGAATATTCGTCTGGCCAGTACTTGACACACTTACTCTGCAGGATTTCATGATAAAAAATAAATCAAAAAACCCAACAACAACAACAACAACAACAACAAAAAGAATAATCAGGCAGGGGGAAAAAAGCTGCTTTGCAAACTGGTTTTAACACAGATCTGAAGCTCTCATTTCACAATCCATAGAGGACAAGCGGCTGATGAGGTGAAGAATATTTTAATGGGAAGTTTCTCCTCTCCAGAACAAACACTGGATCATTTCAGACAGGTGCAGGCCACCTCTCCTCTTAGCACCTTTTGTGATATTTTGGGCCTGGATATTTTCAAAACTTGGAGCTTAAAAATCCTGGTTTTTATATCTCTCCCCAACCCCGGGGCTCAAAATACAGAATTCCAGCAGAATTCAGCCCCATGGGCTGTTCCACAGCCCAAACCCTACAAACAAGTAAAGGACAAAGGTATAAATCATTTCCAGTGGAAATAAAACTTGGATGCTTGCTTTTCCATGGCTTGGAGCAGGAAGGGCTGACACAGCTCTGGTTCCATCACCAGAGAGGGTTCAGGCTCCTGCAAAGGAGCAGCTCAGGGGCCTGTAGCTTCTAAAATGCAGAGGTTTTGGTGTGCTGCTTCTCCATCCAGATTATCTCTGCCCAGGGATAAACTCCATCCACTGAGGAATGGATCCACCTATCAGCACTTGGATTTGGCTCCTGGGACAGCTCAGGAAAGAGCAACTCCTGGGAATGCAGCAGCAAAGCAGAAATCATTGTAGGAACAGCCTCCACAAACACAGAGTAAACACCAAGTCCTGCAGAGCAATAGGGTCTATTTGCAGTTATTCTGAATATTTAGGAGAGAACACAGCACAGGGAAGCTCCTCCTGCCAGCCCAGGGCAGAATAAGATGGTTGAACACATCCCACGTAGGCAACAAGATCCTTTCCTGCTATTTTTGCCCTCCTTTCCCTGTCACAAGGGGAGAAACCGAAGCAAATACATGGATTTTGGGGGGTGCCAGCAGAAATAACTTGCAGTTTTTTCCAGTGCAGAGCTCTGAGCAGTTGGTAGAGCAAGTCTGAACAGCAACGTGATGCTCAAATAAGCTTTACTCTGCCAGAGGGGTTCCTGAACTGCCTCCAAAACCCCACTCTTTGAATTTCTAAGGATTTGCTGCTTCTGCACTTTAAAGCACAACCAGGACTCGGTGCAGGGCTGGGATGTTCCACAGTTCCTCCCTTCCTCAGGCTATGAGCTCATGGAGGCAGCTCTGCTGCAAAGGGTTCTCTCCTTCCTGCAGGTCTGCAAACAGCTTGGCTTGAGATAAAAAAGCTTGGATTGGATAGCAGGACTGGTATTTGCAATTTTTTACCAGGTGAAATAGGCATAGAAGAATAATCAAGGGTAAAGAAAGAATAAGCAAGCACTGGTGAATTAATAATGTAGCACTGGTGAATTAATCAGGTATTAAAGTGTTTTCTCCAGCAAAAGGGCTGAGCAAACTTTGGGAAGAATAATGGAGAAACTGCAGAGGAGCAGAGGCCATTCAGGAGGTTCTTAAAAAAAAAAATAAATAACTTGAAGAAAGAAAGGTGCATTCAAGTGAACTCTGCCAAAACAACCCCGTAATTTATTTGTCCTCTTCCAAAATGAAGAATATCCCTGGGGAAGGGGGAGCTTCTCCCTCCTTCAGTGCATTCTCAGCAAGGAAATACAAATCCTGTCCCTTTATCAGGGTGATGAAGTGGCAGAACTTTACAAAGACTAAAAAAAATCCATGAGACAAAGTTTAATGGCTCCAACAAACAGCACCAGTGGCAGCTTTGACACCTCAGTTAGGGAGAGAATCCTGTAAAATCTTCTGTTATTTGCCTTCACTCCACACACACGAAGTTCCTGGGGGTGAGGAACCCCTGCAATCATCAGTCACCCCCAGAAAAACTTCAGGTTTTAATCTGATTTTTTTTCCCACAAGTGATGCTCTCCTAAAAAAGCAACAGCTTTCCCTTCAGAAACAGATCATGGGAATATGGGAAAAGGGAAGAAGGTGGACAGCAGTGTGTGGAAGAAGCAGAGAAACTTAAAAGGAGAGGGAACAGGAAGTGTTTATCAAACAGAAAAAAGATCAGAAGCAAGGAATTCCAAAGGTAAATCCATACAACCCCCAGGAAGCTGTGTGTGCCTGCTGCCAGGGTATCAGTGCTCAACCATTCCTGTTCTTTCCTGCCTCGTGTCATTAGAAACCAGAAACAAACTGAAATATCCCCAGGTTTGCCAGAGGCCAGGCAGCAAGACAAGATCCCTGTACTCCAAAGGTAAATGGAGGTTTTTGGGATACACCATTGCAGGGAAAATTCCTCTTTGAGAGCATTAAACACTGCCAGAGCAGTTCCCAGCTAAGAAGCATCATCTCTGTGTTCAGTCTTTTAACAATAAAATCCCATAATTCTCCTTTTTTAGGGAGGTTCATGCAGGCTTGATGGGCTAAAATAAACAGCAGGACTTTTCCTCCAGGGGCAGGGAATTTTTCCCTTCAAGCACCCGGAATTCCTGCTTGGCCACATCTCCCATCCCAGTGCCTCCTTCCCTGAGTAAGTTTGAAATACTGAAATTCACATTCAGCAGCTAAAACTTCAGCAGGCAATCCTTAGAAAGAGAGGCTTGATGTGACAGGGATATATCCCCAATTCCCACAGGCACCAACAAGAAGGACCCTCAGCACCTTCCAGAGCTCCAAGGGATCTGCTGGCACCCAGATTCCCGCTAGGAATCAATTCATCCCACTCAGTTTAGCCCTTACTTGCACTCCAAGGACTTTTCCCAAGGCCAGGTGGAGCCTGGCTTTACCTTTCCTCTTTCCACTTCTTTCGTGGTCATGACAATCACTCGGGAATTCTCCTGGAACACCATCCTCCAGAAATCATTCACCGTGTTCTGCAGGCAGCCTTGGGTCGCGATGTAGCTTTTTTTTGGCTTCGAGTTGTTGCACTTGGTTTCAAACTCAGGCTAGAGGGGGGGGGGAAAAAAACCCCACAGTTTAACAAATGGTGATGAGATTCCCTCGGATTTAGGGAAGAGGAGGCATGGGATGGGAGGTGGGAATACGCTCACCATAATGATATTAGCGTTGATGTAGTCTGAAACGGGTTCATTGGGATCACCGTCGTGGAGAACAACTCTGGTGTGGTCGACTGCAAAAACATGTTAATTCTTTATCAAACTGAGTGAATTAGTGATTAGAATACCCCAAATTGCCTCTTTTGCTTCCTTTAAAGTGGCCATGACCAGCTGGACCAAAACATGTCCCATGTCCTGGGAGTTCGGGAACACGGGGACACTCAAACACGAAGGCAAAGCCTCGGGATTTGCACGTCGCAGTTTTGTCCCCCAAATTAATCCTCTTAAGTTGAAGCACTCCAGCCTGTTGAGTAACAGCTGAGGGATATGAGGCTTTCAAATGAAAGCTGAAGATAAAAACCAATATTACAAATATCTACAAAGTGCAAATGTTTGAACCCAAATTGGAAATCACGGGATAATCCTGATAAGAGGGGAAATGATCATTAAAGAGAAGCAAGAGCCCAGTGGTGCTTAATTAACCCTGTATTAACGAGGGAAATAAACCAGAGGAACATGAAATGGCAATGAAGGATCAATACTTACAGGGTAAAATGTTTTTGTATCTATTTTTGTTCTTGTTTTCCTGGCGCTGCCCTTCCTTACGGCTGTAGAGGAGTTTGCATTCCTGCTGCTGCAAGGTCTGAGGGGAGAGCACACACAGGGGGGCTCAGAAAAAACCAGGATGGACTGGTCCATGCTCACAGCAATCCCTTCTCCCAGAGAAAAGGGAGGAGAGGGGCATTAGGTGACTACAAATGGGGTTATCCATAAATTATCCCAGTGAAGGAACGACCCAGAGCAGGGATTTCTGGAACACAACGTCCCAGGGACAGCAGCAATTCCATAATTTCCCAGCCATGCTGTTTCATGGCAAATCTCCCCAAATCTCCCTTCTCCCAAAGCTCCCTGGAGCTGGAGGCACCAGGATCCCAATGCTTTGCTCCAAGTTTTCATCCCCAAAGTAGTTCTGGCCCCACTAAAAGGAACACTCAGGCTTTGGAAGCTGCTCCCCTCATCATTCCCACCCTCCAGACTCCTGCTTTTATTTAAAGCTTGGCACATTTGCTCACTCCTGTCTCAGTCTGATGCTCCCTCACTTAATGACCTTGGATAATTCTTTAATCCTAAAGCCAGGGAAAGCAAAAGAAATGTAAAAGATGCAAAGTTTCAAGCCTGGGACAGAGGACAGAAAATGGAATTTCCAAATACACTGCCTGTGGAATTCCAGGCAAAAGGACTGAGAGCTGAACTTTCCCAGCAAGTTAAAGAATTGAAGCAATTAAATGTGTGGAAACCACATCTTCCTTCCTAGAGTTAATTATTATTGCTTGGAGCACCCCTGAGGAGAGATCCACGAGCAGCAGCAGCTCCCAACAAGCCCATTCAGAGCTGGAACGACACAGCCATAAATCTGGAATATCCTCCTCGATTTCACGACAACATCCCAGCACTGAGCTCAGAAATAACCATTTTTCAGGAGGAAAAACATTACAAGGACTGTCAGCATTCCTGGCTGGTGCTTCCTGGGACAAGAGGCTCATTCCTGCCTGGAGACAAGTAATTTAAATCCACCATCTGGGCTGGCAGCTCCTGAAGAGCACAGACAGGGATCCATGGACAACCTGGAGCGTGCTCCCCCCTCCTGCCACCATGGGGGACAGCTGGAGCTTCCCTGAGGGGAATGGAAAAGCAGGGCACTAAAACTGCTGGGAGAGGGCTTCATTCCCAAAAAACTGAGGGTTAGTGCTGAGCTCACTGACAGCAGCGAAGGGGAAAAAGAAGTGCAATGTCTCACAGGTGAAATCCTTCATTTATTTGCTTTTCCTCTAAGATTTTTCCTTCTCTAAGGAAAGCATTTTGCTTCTAAGGCCCCACTGAGAAATCCACTCCAAGACAGATTTCTTCAACGTGGACCAAGAGGTCAGGAAAGAGCTGGGAATTAATTAATAGCTCAGTTATATTGTGCCAAACCAACAACCCCTTCCCACACACACACGACCTCTGCTGACTTCCTTCCCCTCTCCAGATGGAATTCTGGCCATTCAGCAGCCCTGGATCAAGGACTGTCCCCTCTCTCTGGAAAGAGAAAGCTCAATCCTCATTTTACCATTCCCCACTGCCATGACCTCACCTTCTGATATTCCCCTCCCACACCTCTGGGCTAATTCCTTCACTTTTCATGGATTTCTTTTCTTTCTCCTGGCAACAATCAGAGCACACACTTAGCTAATGGATATATCTGATCAAAGAGGGTTTCTCCAAGGATGGCCACTTTGCAAATCCATCTCTATTCAGGAAGTTTCTCAAACCAGCCTGGCACAGCCCAAACCAGCCTCTCCGGAGCTCCCTCAGCACTTCCCAGTTCCCTGTTGCCATCTGCTGGTGGAATTCCAGACTCCACTGGTGGTTCTGTGTGTGTGAGGTATAAACCAGCCCATCATATCCAGCCTGGAGTGTTCCAGGAGAGGCTGGATGGGGCTTGGAGCAACCTGGGGTAGTGGAAGGTGTCCATGGAAGGGGGTGGGATGGGATTTAAGGTCCCTCACAACTCAAATCATTCCACTATCCCAAGGTGCTCCAAGCCCAGTCCAACCTGGCCTTGAACACTTCCAGGGATGGGGCAGCCACAGCTGCTCTGGGAAGAGTTTCTTCCAAGTTGTGGAAGGATTTCTTCCCAATATCCCATCTAAACCTCTCCCAGTTTGAAGCCATTCCCCCTGTCCTGTCACCACATATTCTTCCTGGAAGAAAATTGGAATTTTGCCTGCAGAGAGAAATGAAACACCAAAACAAAAGGAAAATAAATCTCCAGAAGTCCAAGGAATGCATATAATCCATATTGCTCCATCCCAGAACTTTCTACCACTTCCCAATGGCTTTAAGAGCCCCAAAAACGAGCATCAAAAAGCCACAAGGACGAGGGCAATGGATTGACTGAGAAATGGAAGTTCCCCTAAAGAAATGGTTCCCAACTTCCCAAAAGAGCAGAAGGAATTCGAAGGATTGTCCTGGTGGGACACACACAGGGGTAACACGAGGCTCCCTCACGGTGAGGAGGACATCCAGGAGGGATTGTGCCAGGGACTGGATAAAAAGCACTCTGAGAATCAGGAGAAAAAAAAAGGCAAACATTTCAAGCCACGAGAGCGGAGCTGCCAAAACTTCAACCCCTGGAGATGGGAGCAAGAACAGGGATCTGAAGTGATGGAGAGGAGGAAACGCCAGGAAGGCAGAACCCAACCTGACTTCAGCAGTGTGAGAGCAAACACCGGAGGGAGCATTACTTGGAATGGAAGGAATTACCTCAAACTCTTCCCAGAAGCCCTGCTTGACTTTATCCGTGGTCTCTGCCAGTTTGCTGAGCTCCCTCACTCGGCTCTCGATCTCGGCAGCGTTGATCCGGGTGGTGTTCAGGGGCTGAGGGACACCGACCCCAAACAGCACAGGGTGAGCAAATCACAGCCATGCAAACACAATTCAAACACAAATCCCCTAAGATGAGGGTATTTTAATGGGAATTTTAGGATCCAGGCATCTTTTTGGATGTCAGGGCTTTGGAATTCAAACAAAGGGCAGTGAGGAAAGGGGACAGTGAATTGCTTTTAAATTCTCAGGTTTTATTTAATGCATTAAATGGTCTGATTTCTGGACTGGTTCTGCAATTCCTACAGACCAGGAAATTCTGCACTTCAGAGACAACACTCTATCCCTTCACAAGCACAACAAAACTTGTCCCCATTTAAATGACTTTGTCATCCATTTCACCAAGTTTAATCCTTCAATTTTGTTTTGCCTCAGAAAAGAAAAAGCCTTGCAGGAAGTACGGAAAAGCTGCATTCCAACAGCACATCCTGGAGGTGGCAAAGCTCAGGGGGTTGTCCTGTCCTTCCACTCACCTGCTTGAGCTGCAACACGGTGCCCAAAGTCTCCACCATGGGGTTCTTCTTGTAATGCTCCACCAGATCTGTCAGAGAGTCAAACTTCTCCCCTCCACCAACGTCGTATTTGAGGTCCTGGAAAGACAAAATGCTCCTCAAAATCAATGCACTTCCCACCACCACAGCCCCTTCAGGCTGTGCCTTGCACCAGAAATAATCTCTAAAATCATGTGTAGAAGACTCTACTAAAATCCTTCTGCTAAAGGATGGAACTTTAATAAACAGAAACACAGACACACTGCAGGACATCCCCTTTTTGCCATCTCCTTGAAAATCAGTTTATCTGCCTTTTTTAGAGAGCTGATTCCCTCTGGACTGGGGTCCAGGCAGCTCAAGCAGATACTGGAGCTATAGGGTGAGAATCCAGGAATCAGGGATTTGAATTGATTTCCAAAATTCAGTGTATGATTGGGTCCTGACAGGCTGGTACTGCCTGGCACCACCCCGATTTTAAGGAAGCAGTGCCAAGTTATTTTCCTCAAAGACATAAATGCTGACTGCAAAAAGGAGAGGTTTTCTTGAAAAAATAAACATATTCTGGTAGTTCAGCATTTACAGTCCTGGGGGGCCATTTCTACCTCCAAACTACTTCTGTTACTGCACTTTAGGTGTTTTTATACAATTAAGTCATTGCACTGTCTTTTGGCACAACAGAAGTAACAGAGAATGACAAAAATCAATGATTTCTTTAAAATCTACGATTATTTTTTAAATAGCAACCCATGGGCACATATGAAATATCAAAGCTGTAATTCAATACCATTTCAGTGAAGAACAACCTTGTATTAAATTGAAGTTTTACATTTCAGGGCATTCCTTGGAGCGAACACTCGTTTTCACAGACTGTTGGTCACCTCTCCGGTGTAACTGCCTGAACTGACAGGAGAGAGACATCTGTGGATGGATCTCCATTTATCCAATCACTCCTATTTCGACAGAATCCATCCAGGAGACTCCCTGAGCACAGCAAAGTGGGATTTGAGCCAGAAGGGCCTTGGCAGGAGTCACTCAGCCAAGCAGCTCCCCAAAAAATAATCCCAGCTGGAATTCTGACGCCATCAAAGGAGTTCATGTGATGAAAGGGATGAGCTGCAGCACCCCCAAGGAAAGGGGGGATGTACCCAGAGCTCCTGGGCCCATGGATTGCCTGCTTTTCCTACCTGGCAGTGGATCATGACGTGTGTCACTTTGGATTTGCCATCGTTGCTCTCTCCTTTGTCATCCCCCGTCCTCACAGAGAGGACAAAGTCCCCAGGGTGGCTCTGGCTCTCCCGCACCAGGAAACTCCCGTGTTTTCCTTTCTCTGTCAGGAGTTTCTCAGCTTCCCTCCCAGAGAGATGCCCGTGAAACCACCTGGAAATAATAGAGGGAGACACCCTGCTTAGCATTCCAGCTGAATCCACTCTCTCCAGGTATTTATGACAAAATCCAGTCCTTCTGTTCTCTCAGCAGCGGCCAGGTCTAGGGAAAACCTCAGTTTGGAAAAATGATGAATAAAAAAAAGCCTTGGAAGTGTCCAGGTGAATGCCAGTGAGGACAGAAACACTTCAAAGCACTTCCATGAATCTCCCAGAAGCTTCCAGTGAAGCTTTGATCTGGATCCTTCACCACAATCCCAATGGATTCCAATAAACACCAGGTTCCACTCCAACCTTCCCCTCAGTCATGGCATTTATCCTTCTTTTATTTCCTTCATGAAACTTCCCTGATAAACTTGTGGGGACTTCACACCTTTGAGACCTCACCCTTCCATCCCAATAGGAACTGGAGAGGATGATCCCAGCAATATGAATTCTTCAGGAAAGAGGGCCAGAAAAGCTGGCCCTATATCAATATATCAATACTCCCCACCTCTGTTAAGCCATTCTGAGGAGTGAGAGAACTTGTTTGAGTGTTTTTCCTTGTTTTTTTCACTTCTAGGAATGAACAGGTATCTGCTGGTGTAGTTCTGACCCCTGACATTTCCTCAGAGTCTCAAATTCTCCTTATCAACCACGCTCCTCAAAGCAGGAGTTTGAGGAACCTGAGGATTTGTATGGCCTTCACTTTCTAGGAAAAGCACAAAAAGTCTTGCCCAGAAATATCTGGGCAAGACTGGGAATTCCTCACAGCAACAACAGCACCATAATTACTTCTCCAATTAAACATTCTCCCAGTAAAAATAAAGGGAATTATGCCCTCTTTTTCGGTCCTGTCCCACCCAAGGAAGAATGCTGAAGGGAACAGCTTCTGAGGCTTGGATTGCTTCACCTTTAACCACATTTATTGATCTGTTTTGCAAGGAACCTCCCTGAAATGAATCCAAGTTTGTGGCCACCCTTTTCCCAGATGGAGGCTGAGTGTTAAAAAGAATAAACAGGGCATTTATCAAGCAGCACAAGGACATTGAGGCTCCAGCACTTCTCTGACCTTTCTGATGTGGGGTCAGCACAGTTGAGGGGATATTTCAGCTCTATGACATCTCCATTCTTCTCCTTGAGCTGCCCATGGTGCTCCATGTAATACTGGACCAGCTCAGCCAGCGTGGCAAACTTCTCTCCCCCGTAGAGGTCATAGTAGTCACCTGTGTTCTGGATCTTGATGTGGGTGACAGCTCCAGTTCGTCTGAGATTCGAAAGAGAGGACAAAAAACCCCCTCCCAAGTCAGCTGATCAATCAATCAATCAATTAATCAATCACTTTTATGTTTGGTGATGCCTGAGGTGCAGAAATCCACGCTCACAATTCCAGCACTGAACTATGGCACAAGAGCTCAGCTACTGCCCCCTCTGCTTCAGCCTCTCTGCCCAACCAGCCAGGGGGGAACAGGGAAACAATTCCATGCTTCTCCTCCTTCTGGAGGGATCCTTGAAGGCAGAGGAAAGCCTGCAGCCTCAGGAGCCCCAGCAGAAATCCCTCAGACCCACACAGAATTCCACACCCAAGCACAAGGGTGGAGGGTGAGCAGAATTCAGCATTCTGGAGGGACCCATCAGAGCTGGTTTGCTCCTTTCTCCAGAATTCCCACCAGCTCCCGAGGTCTCTCCCTCAGGAAACATTTGCCTTTGCATGCTGCCACAGTCTCTAATATTAAGGAAGAGCAGCTCCCAGCAGGAATCCCCTCCTGTGCCACAAGGCCCCGTTATCTCACAAGTATCCAAGCAGCACAAACTCTTATCACCAATCCCACTTTTCCCTTTTCCTTTATCTACTTCCTCTTGCTGTCTTTTCCCCATCCCTACCACACAGTGTCAGGGGACAACTGTCACCAGAAGGCCTATTTTGGAAGCTGAAAAAGCCACAGTTGCCCTTAAAAACTTGCTGACTTTTCCTGTGTGAGGAGAGTCTGGATTTCCTGCTGGATCACTAATTCCCAACACCTCTGCTGCTTCCAGCTGGTTATCAGATGGATTTGGGAAGGGCTAAAAGCAGTGTTGTTATCAACCTATTTCTGCTTCCCCTGAACTTTTTTTGTCTTGCTGTAAAATCAGAATTCACTCCCCTCCAACCCAGAGCTGGGTAAAAGTATTTGAGGAGCTCTTCAGGGAAAATGGGAGAAGAAGAGGGAAAAGTGAATGACACTAAAAAGTGATCAGTGCATTCTTTCACCTCTTCCATGGAGTTCATCCACGGCTCCTTCCCCACAGGACAGCAGCAAATTAAGATCATTACCAAGACTGGGAAGATCCAAACTCACCTAACAGAGAGTGTGAAGTCTCCTGGGTTACTTTTGCTGGGCCGTGCCAGGAAGCTGCCATCGACTCCTCTTGTTAGCAGCAGGTTTTCTGCCTCCACCCCAGTGATATTTGGATGAAACCATCTACAAGAGGTTAAAAATAAAGAATGTTAATAAATAAACAGCAGGTTTTCAGAGCTAGCTCGCACAGAGCAATCTGACAGCTTCCAAACCGAGTTTTGTACCTAAATTAATAAAATTTCCCTTCGTTATTAATTTCATATTGCAATTTTATAGATTGCAATTTTTTGGAAGGCCAGGAATTACACTTATCCACACTCTGACCGCCTGGATTAAAATGATATCAAAGGTACACAACATAAACACAGAGCAGAAGTGGTATTTCCTTACTGCAGGAAAACACAGCACACAAAGAAACTGAAAGACAAACAGGAAAAAAACCCTAAAAATAACACAAAACATCCAGAGTGACACTTGACAACATTCTGAAGGTTAAAAACTGAACAAAACCTCATGGTTTAGGGCACAGCTGAGGGGGTCAGGAAGGAACTCCCCGCGTGGACACCCCACCACCGCTCTTCCTCCCGGGAATGTGGAGCCGGGCTCGGATCTGTCCCGCTTAAATACAACCACAGAGGAATCTCCCATTGATCCTCACCACCCACAAAGTGCCCTCAATGACTATCCCAGAGCCCAGGCAGAGCTGGGGCTGGGCTGTGGCCAACAGCTCCGTGTCCCCACCTCTGGCATTGACTTTGGGGACTTATTTGGAGCCACTCACTGTCACCACTGCCTCTGCTCTTATCTGGAATCACCCATTTTTATTGCAGCCCCGAAGGAGGTCTGTGTGAAAGGACTTGGTGAGGATTTCAGAGGCCAAACTCTGAAAATAAGCCAGCAGAGCAGGGATGTGAGCACCCCAAGCTCAGCTCTTGTCACCCGTGCGCTCGGCAATTAAAAATCACCTTTCATTTTCAGAGTTAAACGCTCATTTTTGTGTGCAGAAAGAACTGAGCCTGCTCCTCTTCATACAGCTCTGGGTTTTGCCAAAGTCCAGCAAAATAAAGCCAAAAAAACTCCACAGTCAGGCTCATCACAGAGAGAGGAGTGTTATATCCAGAAAAAATTGACCAGCATTCCCGATCCTTCCGGATCCAGTCAGCATTTCAGGCTGAATTGCCAAATCAGCAAAATATGAGAGCGCAGGTCTAAATTTAGGGTTATTATTGCAATTGTTGCAGCAATTCCTTCTCTATTGAATACTTGCCAGTATTCCCACCAAAGCCTTATCCAGACCATTTTCTTCAGAAATGTTCTGGAGCTTCAGGATTCTAGAAAATCCAGATCTCCAGCAAGTCATTCAAATGGGAATTAGGATCCATTTTAGAAGGAAATTGTGTGAATCTTCTTGGGAATCTTGCTTTTTTCTCCCCTAGTTAATAATTTTCTACTTGCACCACAGAAATCTAGTGAATAGTCCCCATCTTTCACTGAAGAGCAACACAGAAAACACCAAATTTATGGACAGGATGTGGAAAAAACCGTTCAAAAATACTTCCAAGTTATCACAGCAAATAATAATAATAATTAATAATGTTGCATTTATCTAATGAGTATTCAAAGGTCAAGGAAAGTTCTCACAAAAGAAACTGCACAAGCATCAATACCTGGGATGAACTGAACATTAGATAACACATTTCAGCCTACAACAGGTAGTCTGGAGAAGCTGATAAAATATTTACCACATTTCCAGTCCCAAAATTTTACTTCCATTGGGAGAAAACAAAAAAAAAAACCCCACCAAAAAAAGTGCATTAATAATTTGAACAGTTCACAAGCTTTTTAAATGTGCACAGGATTCGAGAGAAACCTGGGTAAGTTTTGGAGTTTGTATCGAAAAATGTCTAAACAGACAGAGGAGAAATCATTGGGATTGGCTCTCCAGGTTTATTATATCAACATTCCACGAACTTTAGCCAATGGAATATTTTCTGTATCCCACCCTGAACCCCAAGGAAGTCACTTAAACTTTAACCAATGGAATATTTTCTGTATCCCACCCTGAACCCCAAGGAAGTCACTTAAACTTTAACCAATGGAATATTTTCTGTATCCCACCCTGAACCCCAAGGAAGTCACTTAAACTTTAACCAATGGAATATTTTCTGTATCCCACCCTGAACCCCAAGGAAGTCACTGCACATGAGCTGGTACAGTAAAGGAAAAATAATGATTTACGTACAGAGGCGACTACAAATAACCTGTTATTTAACCAGCACTGAAAGGAGAGGTTAAACACAACCATGGATGCTTTAAACCCCAAAATCTCACTCCCACATCCCCGTGAAGATGCCAAAAGCCAAGCTACACCTGGGGAGGGTTCCTCGCACTTTATGTAACTGCGGTTCTGCCGCCGCCTTGTCCTCCTGCTCCCTCAGCTCCGTATTTTTGGCTTTGAGTAGGAAGCTGCATTTGTCAGCCACCCCAAATAGCAGAATGGGGGTGTCAGTGATCCCTGCCAGCGGTTCCGGCCGGGAGGAGGATCCTCCTTGAAGTGCTGCCATCCCTTGTGCTCCCAACCTCGGGGCTGCAGAGCCCTTCCAAACTGGGAGGGGACAGCAAAGGGCCAGCGCTCAGCAGTGACACCACCCCCCCACCCAGGACCTGCTCTCACGCTTCCTTTTATAGGGATGGAATGCATTTTGGGCTTTTTATCCTGCTTTCCCTCCCCATCTCCGTGGGGAGCAGGTGCAGAGCTGCCCCAGCCAAGGGCAGTGAATACAATCACACGAGTCACCCAAACCCACGCTCCGGTCAAACTGGCTCCTGGCCGTCCCTCCCGCAGCAATTCCCACTCGGGGGCTTGGAATACACCGTTCTCAATCCCTAATTATTTCACAGCCAGGTGGGAATGTTGGTAAGAAAGTAACCAGTGACATGGCACGGTCTCATTTAAAAAACCAACAGGGTATCAGCAAAGCAAGGAACCTTCTGATGGAAAAAAAAAACCCACGGTGGAAAATCCATCCTTCCCACGATTATCCCTTTTTTGTTAGCACGGTCCAGCAAAGACCAGCAGGATCTGTGCTCCCTAAGTCACCCACTGCCAGCGCATTTCTCTCATCCCAAACAGAAAGAAATAAATCAATACAATTTTCCATGCTGCAGTTGGGTTTTTTAATCACCTTTGCAAGAGCAGGAGAGATGAAATCGGTTCTGTCTCAGCTGTCACCAGCACAGCACCGGGGATGTGCTGACGGGTGCTTTAATTACTCCTATTTATAGGCTCATCAGTTGATATTTCCCATCTTTTTTCAGTCTCCCTCACAAGTTACAATTTAGGGCTCTGAGCAGAGTAACAGGATTATTCCCCGGCAAGGAGGAAGTTCACAATGTTTCCAAAAGGTAACTTGTAACCTTGTTCCCAGTGCGAGCAGGGGCATCCAGAAAACCCAACATAGACCAAAGATCCTCCATGGGGTTCAAAAAAACCCCAAATCCAACTATAAATGGCCATGGATTGAAACCAACCCATCCAGATTCACCATCTTGAGCAGAAGAGGAAAGAGGATAACTTATCCTTGGAGAAATTGTAATTTAATAGGTTTTACTGATAGAGGTGAATCAATTGGAATTGGGGCTGCCCCTGGATCCCTGGAAGTGTCCAAGGCCAGGTTGGACGGGGCTTGGAGCAACCTGGGATAGTGGAAGGTGTCCCTGCGCATGGCAGGGGGTGGAATGGGATGATTTTTATGGTCCCTTCCACCCTAAACCATTCTGGGATTCCATGAATCTCAGAACAGGTCTGTTAAAAAGGATAAATATGTTTATATTCTTCCCTAGGACAACAATTCCTCTGAAGTCCAACATTCACCCAAACCTCTGAGCCCAAAAGGTCACCTGGTACCAGACAAACACAAAAATCCATTAAGGACAGCGAGAAGCTACAACAAAGGAATGGATTCGGCTGTTTCTCATCGTGCTTTAACAGTGCCACGAGGGTTTGAAATTAGAGAGAATGCTGATAACTGACTAAGAGGGCAGGCGTGGGGAGCTCAGGAACACTCGTTTGGCAGCTGGGTCGTGTTTTAGGGTCGGTAAATCAGCGGTGCCGGCCCTCGATGGAACACGAACCCCGGACCTCGGTACCACACACGATCAATTCATCCCTCGGCTCCGGTGCTCCGTGGGGACACTCCCTTGACCCCCCCCAAACCGGGGGCACCGGGGCAGCTCCGGCCGCCAACGGGAGTCGGAGAGACTCGAAGCCACCCGAGCCCTCCACCCCCGGGAGATTCCCCCGGGAACGGGCGGGGAGCGGGGACGCGGGAGCGGGGACATCCCCCGGGAACGGGCGGGGTGGGGGCTGCAGGAGGGGGACACCCCCCGGGAACAGACGGGAGGGGGCTCCGGGAGCCGGGACATCTCCCCGGGAACGGGCGGGGTG
>VZTH01001876.1:0-28997 GCA_013397815.1 Aleadryas rufinucha
TGCCACCAACACCCCCCAGTTTGGCCTTACAAGTCCTGCAAGATTTCATCACGCTTCATTTTGAGGCGCGAGAAGCAGATTTGGCAAAGCAGAGCTTCTCTGCAAACCTCTGCCAGTTCGAAGCCATTCACTTTAGACCTGTCACTCCCTGCCCTTGTGCAAAATCCCTCTCCAGCTCCCTTGGAGCCCCTTTAGGTACTGGAAGGTGCTCTAAGGTCTCCCCAGAGCCTTCTCTTCTCCAGGCTGAACTCATGGGTTGTCCTGGAATGAGATGATTGCCTTCTGCAGATGCTGAGACACATGCAAACCTTAAACACATCCTGATTTCTCACCTGGCAATGTTCCCCCTTGAACAAGCAGCCTGAGGTTGGGGTGAGATGAACCTGCTGCAGGATGTGCATGGAAGAGACAGCTGTGTTCTCCCCACTTTCTTCTCCATCACCTTTGCCTTCAGGAATGAGCATCCCCTCGCAGTGCCCCAGGGAAAAGCCATCCTAGGACAGCGATGGTCATCTTTGGGAGCACCCACACTTCTCAGCACCCCACATCTCCCTCTGCTTCCCAAGTACCACCAAAGGACAAGTATGCAAGTAGCCAGAGATGCTCATTAGCCATTTGGGCATTTTTGGCATAATTCCTGCATTATTCACAGCTTGTGTCACTGAGGTCACTTCACCACAGCTTTTTAGCTCTTTTCCTTCATGAGACAAGAGAAGATGTATAAGAAGATGCTGCTTTTGCCACTCTATTTAATCTGTTTTTTGACGAAGAAGCTCAATAAAACTTTAACTTGGAACTGCTCAGACAAGAAACTTCACTTTATTCATCCAGATTTTCTAGGACCACTGCTAGGGCTGCATTTCTTCACCAAGGAGAGAGGACCTGATGCCCAGTGGGATCTTAGGGGCACCTGTGCCTGAGACACAACCTCCAAGGAGCTGCACCACCTTTCCAACACTTCAACAAGACCCACACAAGCACTCACCACCCCAAATCCCTCAGTCTGGGGTATATTCTTGTACTCTTGATTCCTTCTCTTCAGTGAGAGAGTCCCTTAGTTAATGAGGTTATTTTGCCCATCTGAGACGACGCTTTGTAGAAGCAAAGCAAAACTCCTGTGACATAACAACAGAAATTAGGAGATGCAATAGGAAATAATAATTAACAAGAGAAATGGATGGTTTTGGGCCAGCATCTCTTCTTTGTTTAGGCCACTTGGACTCTTCTCATACCTTCTATCAACTACAGGACCAATCCAGCCACTGCTGAACGGTCCCTAACATGGACATGGCTCAGTGGTGGACATGGCAGTGCCGGGTTAGTTCAGCAGTTGGACTCGATGATCTTGGAGATCTGTTCCAACCTACAGGATTCCAGAACCCCATGGACATCAGCATCACACCAGCAGAGCCACCTCCACATCCCATCTCAGACTGCCCGAGGGAGCCCGTGGCTGGATGTGCTGATGGCTTTGGGGCCGATGGCTTTGCTGGAAGCCCAGGAGGCAGCACAGGGCTGGGATGCCCATGGAGAATCCCAGCCCATGGAGCAGCACCCACCTCACAGCAGCTGCTGGGTCACAAACCTGGGGAAGGGCCAACCACGCACGGGTACACACCACACACAGCACACACACAGTGTACAGAACACACACACACACACACACACACACACACACACANACACACACACACACACACACACACACACACTGTACAGAACACACACACACACACACACACAGAGTGTACAGAACATACACACACATACAATGTACAGAACACACACACACACACACACACAATGTACAGAACACACAACGTACAAAACATTTATTCAGACCAGCCTGCCTGCACAGGATGCTCAGCAGTGGTTTCACCCCTGGCACTGGCGCCCGCAGCTCCCAACCCCCCGGAGCCACCCACTCGCCTCGAATGGAGCACAAGGCACCACGGGGAAAGCAGCCGAGGCACGAAATCCATCCTCTCCCTGAGGAGCAGGAGGCCCCTTTCAGCTGCTTCCCACCAGCCAGCAGAGACCTTGGCAGGAGTCAGGACTGGCTCTGGGCCACCAGCCCAGCCCAGCCCAGATGGGAGCTGGGGGAAGCTGTGGTGCTGCTCTGGCAACACGCTTCCCCTTCCTCAGAAAGAAAAGACACCCAAAAAAAGAAACATTTCACTTTTCCACTGGGAAAATCCTTCTGCAATATCAGTCTGGTGGCTTGGAAAAGTCTTGCTGGAGGCGAGGGGGAGAGGAGGTGAGAGGATGCACTGGGTGGTCCCATATCAAACACCACAAGTGACACTTTTGGCAAGTCCAGCCTTCATTTACTTCACAGCAGCAGAACTTGTGGTGTTCAGGTTTCTTTCCCCACAGCGTTTTGTAAAACCCAGTCCCAGGGAAAACAAGTCCCATCCTTGTGCCACAGCACGTCCTCCACGTGGCAGCTTCCAGGGAGCCCTGGCTGCTTCTGCACCCACACACCAAGCCCCTCTTGGCATGCTGGGTTTCAGAAAACCCTCAACCAAGCAGCATCACAGATTCCTCTTATTTTTTTAAGGCATTTGCTGGCTGACTGGCATTTTCTCCTGGATCTCCTCGTACTTGGGCGGAGGGGTGAGGGGCTCTATCGTGATAGGGACGCTGCTGTTGCCCTGCGCCAGGTTTAGCCTGATGTCCTTCAGGTGCAGCTTCTCTGACTTGATCCTGCGGACCTTGAGGGGCTTCAGGCGCTTGCTGAGGCGGGAGCTGTGCCGGCTGGGCTGCCTCTCCGGGCCGGGCTCCGTGCCCGCGGCTCCCGGGGCCTGGCTGCTCTCGTCCAGCCCCGCCAAGGACTCGTAGGAGGGCAGGGAGACGCTGAGCCTGTTGCTCCTGTCCGAGTCTCTGGGCTCGGAGTAGCCCGTGTTCATCACCTCCTCGTAGCTGGGCACGTAGTACTGGGAGGAGACGTCTTCATCCTCTTCTTGACTAGAGGGGAAAGAGTTAAGGCTGTGGGTAGCACATCATTTCGGTTTTGTTGTGGGGAGGGGATGGAGAGGAAAGAATAAAACCACCCCACCCCACCACAAATAGTTTTTGCCCTTCTGCACTATATGCCAGTTTCCTTTTGCTTGACAGAACAAATCATGACCCCACCTAAGTTCAGACACATTTTACTTCCTTGTGATTTATGGCCATTTTTGATCATCACTTTCTCTGCCCACAGACCCTTTTCTATTGCCCAGCAGTGATTTCTTCCCTCAAGAAAACATCAGTTTTTCTCCTCCACTCTCAAAAACCAGTCAAAATACATTAGAAAAGGACATCACCCCTCTGTCTTTGTTATTCTGATGTCTTATGGGTTGGGTACCTCAGGGTTTCCTGCAAAGAGATTCAAATCTGTTCCATGCCAGCACCTCTGCACAGGTACCTGCACAAAATACTTGCCATTTCTTTGGCATTCTGAAATTGCCTTTCCAATCAAACATGCAAAATCAGTTTTCTGGGTGGATCTGCAGACCCTGACAAGAGCCAGCAGAGCCAAGTCCCCTCCTGTCCCCTTGTGCCCCTCATTGTCCCAATGCTCCCCTGCCTCTCTGTGCACAGGGAGCTGTGCTGGTGGACAGGGAATTCCCCTGTGCTGTGTTTGTGCAGACCGTGCCCGCTGTGGCAGCAGCTTTTGCTCTGCTCCACGAAGCTCCCTGAGCAAACAGCGGAGCCCTGCAGACTTTCACCAGGTCTAAACTCCATGGCCAGTCTCCAAGGCTGTTTGGCACCTTGGCTGCACCCAGCGAGGCAGAGACAGCCCCTGTCCTGCCCCTCTGGCTGCTCTCCCAGCGTGGGGCAGGAGCTGCTGCTCTCTGCCTTACCCACGACCCTGCCCAGCGTCCCCTCAGCTCACTCGTGCCAACCGCGCCAGGAACAGCACCTCTCCCACCGCTGCCCTGGCCACAGCTCTGTGTAGACCCCACTTCACACACCAACAAGGCTCCCTCCCACTTACAGCTGCAAAAACGCAGCTGGAGTCATTCCTTTCCCATCTCCAGGACAAATCAAACCCCTAAACCATGCAGGGGCTTCCTTATTCCAGCACACGCTGCCTTCCCCTCCTTGCTCCAGATCTTCCTGAGCAACAGCAGTCCTTGGTTTCACTCCCACACCCGACCCCGCTCCCTCTGTCCCCAAAACTCCTCCTCACCTGTCCTCCTGCTGCGAGGGCTCCGCAGACACCTGGCGCTGCACGTGGGCGACGGCCAGGTCTTCGCTCTGCCTCTTCTTGTCGCGGATGTTGAGGCAGATGGAGAGCAGGAGCAGCAGCAGGCCCGCCCCCACCAGCACGTAGGCCACCGAGAAGGTCTTGCTCTTCAGGATGCCCCCGGAGCCGCGGTCGGGCTTGCTGCTGTTCCCGGCGTGGCTGCCGGGCTTGTCGGGGGGGCCGAAGCCGGGCACGAGGTTCCACACGGCCATGATGATGCCCAGGACGAGCATGCCCAGCCCGATGGCCGTCAGGGCGTAGTGGGACCCGTTGGCCCGGGACTGGGCCATGGCTGCTGGGGGGCCGGGCTGTCCCCACGTCACCGCATGGCTCGGGGCGCGGGGGCTGCAGCCCTGCTGGCATGCGGGCGGCCCCCTCCCCGGGCAGGCGAGCTCTGGGGGCAGAGGGGAAGCTGCGGTGAGCGCACGGCAAACGGCAAAGGCTCTGCAGCAGCCACGACACCCGTTCACCCAGCTAATATTCACCCAACTAACGCTGGAATCTCACGCTGCCGTGCCTGAGGAGCGCGTGCCAGGATGGAGCAGGGCACCTGGATCCTTCCTGGCCGTTCCCATCCCCACCCTTTGCTACTTTCTCAGCTGTAATATCCACTAACCTTTGAAAACAATCAAATCACCGATGTTTGCTAAGGGCTTAGATTGCCTGTCCTTAGGAGTGTGGTAACCGACAGCTTCGCAGCACCAAAAGGAGGCCATCAAAATCTCTTTCAAGAGCTGTTGTCAACGCAAACCAACCTGGAAATGCTCAGAAACACATCTCTAGCTGAACAGCTTCTCCTCTCCCCCTGTTTGGGAGGGAGCAGGGCTCCTCACGGCGCTGGCTGCCTGCCCTGGAACGCCTTCCTGCCCGGAGAACAGAAACCAAAACTGCCTCTCTCCCAGCCAACTCGACCCTGTGGCTTCCCCCGGCTGCTGCTGGCAAGGGCTGCCGGGATGGGGAACCCTTGGTAGGGCCCCCAGCTCACTTCGGGCCGGCTCTCGTCCTCCCTGGAGCGACACACGCTGGTGCTGAGTGCCCTGGCTGGATCCCTCAGGGATGTCCGAGCACGAACATTCCTGACCAGCCAGGCCAGGGCTGGGAACTCCTCCTCCACCGCCTCCTCTGAATGTTTTCCGAGTCGCCAGGACCAGACGTGCTCCATTTCCAGAAATAAACACATGGAGCCACAGCTCCTGCCCCCTCGGGTCCCGTGACCCACGGGAGGCCAGCCTGCATCCTCACAGCTGAACTGCCCCATCTCCACCCCAGTGAGCCTGGCAGATTTATGGATGTGCCATGGCAGGGATCTCTCCTTCCCTCCCCAGCCCCTTCAGGCTGGGTTGGGCTCAAGGAGGCCCTGGGCTGTGCCGTCAGTGGTGCTATGTCCATACACCCCCCCCACACCCTTCAGCTCAACCCTCCTGAGCTCAAAAGCTTGGTGTTTGCTTGTTTAGCTTGAGTGCACGCCCAGTTTGCAGGGTCAAGGGCCAGGATAAAGCAGCACTCCCAGAAAACAGAGCAGCTGCAGGAGGAAAAGACATGCACGTAAACCCAGAGAGCAGGAATCTGCAGAGAAACTTCCCTGCTCACTGCCTGTGCTCCAGCATGGCTGAGGAGACTCCCAGAGGGGTGTCCCAGCCCCTCTGGATGCATCCCTGGCCCCACATGGGTCCGGGCAGGGTAAAGTCTTGGCTCCCATGGTTTGCTGGGGTTCTGGGACACCCAGGAGCCGCTGATCCCAGCCCAATGGGAGCTGCCACAGGCAGGCAGGGGCAAGCCCGTCATTCCCTGCCGTGCCCAGCTGCTGCTCTGTGTGCTCCTGGGGGAAGGCACCCCCTGATCCCAGCTTTAATTCCATCCTAGTGAGCAGTTGTTGAGGATGTGGAGAACACTGCATCTGAAATGTCCTCACCAGCATCCCAAGAGCCATCCTCCCACCCAAGCGCTTCCAAGCCTGTGACTGGTGGTACCAGCACTGGCATCTGCCCTCCCACACAAAGGTTTTGCTCTCTGCTTGTACCCTGTGGGGTTTTTTCCTCACCTGATGATCCAGCTGAGCTCCCATCCTTGTCACAAACACATCAGCCAGCCAAGACTTCACCTGAGAACAGCTGAGATGGCCTTGGGGCAGGAAAATCACACTGCCCCCACGGTGGGCACAGAACACGCACAGGGCTGGTCACATCTTCCGTGGTGTCTAAACCTCTGTGCCTGTTCACAGCCTCTGCGGCTCCCCTCAGGCACCTCAGCCCTGGGAGCGGGCAGGATTTAAGCTCCTACGTCACCTCTGTGCCTGGAAGTTTTTCACAGATCCCTTGCAGTGCTACCCATCAGCCCAGCAATCAGATTAAAGCAGGAGACTTGCTATTCCAGTCTATCTCTCCATTGAATTAGCTGCTCTCCTGGCTTTCCAGAGCTGTTCCTATCGCTGCTCCAACAGTGCCCTGACGTCAGTCAGGGAAGGGAGCTGCTGCTGCCTCTGCCTCAGGTCCAGCATTCCCGGTGCTGTCTGGATGCTCATCCCACCATCACAGAATGGTTTGGATGGGAAGAGACCTTAAAGCTCATCTCATCCCACCCCTGCCATGGGCAGGGACACCTTCCACTATCCCAGTTTGCTCCAAGCTCCATCCAACCTGGCCTTGGACACTTCCAGGGATGGGGCAGCCACAGCTTCTCTGGGCACCCTGTGCCAGGGCCTCACCACCCTCACAGGGAAGAATTTCTTCCTAAATATCCAGTCCAAATCATCTCTCTTTTACTTTAAAACCATCTCCCCTTGTCCTTTCCCAACAGGCCCCGTAAAAAGTTTGTCCCCACATCAGGCGGGCGAGTGGTGCCTGAGCGCTTCAGCCCCCTACAGCCCCTTCCCCCTTCCTCTGCCTGCAAGCCAGACCCCTCTCCATCCCATTCCCTGCTTGCCCGTGCCCTGCCCTGGCAATGATTTACACCAGGATCTCTGAACCATTAAACTCCACCAGCAGGGCTGCAAAGCCCAGGGCCCACCCACACCTTCTCTGGGCTTCCCGCACCTCTCCCCTACTCCTGCAGGCTGCCGGAGCCCTTTGGGATGCTCTTGCAACATTTCCAGGTGTTAATCGGGCATGGGAAGGTTCGGGATAAGCCCGTTCTCAGCACCACACGCCCTGGAGGCGTTGGCACAGGCGCCCAGGTGGAGCAGCAGCAGGAACAGCTTCCCCTCCATGGGAGACAGACCCCCCTGACAGGGTCAGCCCCGACCATGTCCCACATCCCGGTGCTCCCGGAGGAGCTGCGGCCCCGCCGGGTGACTCACGAGGAAGCCCGACACCCCCCGCTGCCCTCAGCAGCACCCACGCTCCTCTGCCCTCCACGACCTTTGGATTTTCCCTGCCATGACATCACCTTCCCACTCACGCTCCAGCAGCAACACCTTTGTCACAGGATCACGAGAGATGAGTCTGCAGTCCAGGGAGCAGGTCAAACCCCGGCGCAGTCACCAGACGTGGGATGAGCTCCAGGGCTTCCTCGCTCCCCAGGAGTCATCGGAGCGTGGCTCCCAGGACAACGCCACAGAGCGACACAGCCCCTCGGAGCTGCCCCCGAAAACCAGGCTGTGACTCCATCAGCAGTCATACCCCTAATTTTCTGGAAAAGTCTGGGGGGAAATAAACCCGTTCTCCAACCATCCGAAGATTCCAGAGACTCCTCTGTGTTAGATTACAAGGCTCTCCCTTCATCCTCATGCTTCCACCCAGAGAACCTGCTCATTAACCCCCTTCCCTGCTAATTGCTGGCCCGGCACATCCTCAGGAGCTCGCTCCTGCAGTGGCCACAACCTCGTGCTGAGCCCTCGTTACACCGGGGTTCAACCCACCAGGAACACAAAACTCCATGTGGGGTCTAAAAAGCAGCAGGTCAGGACTTGTGAGGAATTTTCAAAGAATCCCAGAATATTTGGGTTTGGAAGGGATCTAAGAGACCATCTCCTTCCTACTCCCTGCCACGGTTTCTCTCTTTTTGGCCCTTCTTGCTGCCCCCGTTCCCCCTGCCCCAGGAACAGGGACGTTTCTGGCCAGATGCAGCCAAGGGGATGCAGAGAATACCCAGAGACATCCAGCTGAATCAGGAAAAGAAGAATTGCTGCTGACTTAGCCAATTTCTGATCTTTTGGACAAATCCCAGCCCATTTTAGAGGATCTCACCAGGGAACAGGAACCTGGATGGACAGCCCCATGCAGACTATCAGGGCTTTTCCACATTTTGCTTATACTTCCTGCCTAGAGCACAAAAGGACACATCCACATCTCCATTGTCCCTGGTATTCCCTACAGACATTTAAGAGCTATTTCACCCTCTTTCTTTCTTAAATTTAATTTTTAACAACCCCTCCTCAGTTGTACCTTGCAGACAGCGCTGGGGGAACAGCGATGTTTTCCTCAAACCCTGCCCAGGGCTCTCCCCCGTCTCCCACTCCAGAGGGAGCCCAGGGCCCCCGGCTCTGCCACTTCCTGCAAAACAAGGTCGTCGTGGGGAAAGCCCATTCCCAGGCTCAGGATGCTGCAATCCACCCTGCTGGCCGTGGCCTCCACAGCAGAACAACAGTGCCAGGGCTCACAAAACACCCCATTCCCACAACACGGTGCCTGACCATTCCCAAGCCATATGCCTCTGCCTCTGCCGTGTCCCTGGGAACTCCCAAGGGTTTCTGAAGCGGCACGGATCACACAGGCCACGGTAGCCGTTCCCCAGAGCTGTAATCACGGCTGAGCAGCAGCCACCACCTTGGCCTTTGCCACTGAGATATAAGAAACTGCCTCCCAGGCTCCTTCTCGCCATAATTCCATTATATCCATCCAAGCAGCGCCTGCTGCACAGTGCTAGCGGACAGGGACAGAGAGTCCTTTTAGGTGTGGGCTTCAGGACGTTGCCATTTGTTCCTGGGGACAATGCTGGGGACAATGCTGCCGTGGCCACCGAGGCCACGCTGGCACCGGCTCTCGGCAGGTCGGCGAGCCCTCGCTGTGTCCTGGTCGCTGTGTAAACACTGCCCTGTGGCTTTTCCTGATCCAGGCTCTGGGATCGTAACGAGGAGCAACTGCCAGACTAATGCTTTCAGGCCCAGCTCTGCTAAACCGGGGATGGGGGCTTGGGGTGATGCCTAAGATTTTTAGCTTTTTATATTTTTCATGTGTTTACAGCTTTGTAGATTGTTAATGCATGGCTGTAGCTTCTAGTACTTTTCCTATCTTTCTTCCCTACATTTAGTAACAACAAGCTAACCTTATAAACACTTTCCTAAAATATTGTTTAGTCTTATTCCGAGAAGAGAACCAACGACAAGGACTTTCTGTTTATCAACCAGAATGTGGACCAAACATAGCAAAAGTGGGGCAAATGAAGCCTCTGGACTGCTTCCAGTGTGGCAGGACCCCAGGAACTATAACCTAACCAACTAATCTTTTAATTGGACAGTATATGATAGGTATATAGGTAGTTGTAAGTGTATATGTAATTTTAAGTGTAATTGGACAGTATATGATAATTGACTAACCTTATGAAAACTAGAATTACCATACCATGTGTGATTTTTGCCA
This sequence comes from Aleadryas rufinucha, assembly GCA_013397815.1. NCBI lineage: Eukaryota > Metazoa > Chordata > Aves > Passeriformes > Aleadryas > Aleadryas rufinucha. Next base: position 9,811 of record VZTH01001876.1, read on the forward strand.
TATTGCGTACCTGAAAGCTTTCAAGTAAAGGTTTGTTTTTATACTCACTCTAACGTCATTGGGAAGATCTATTCTATTTTCCAGGCAACAGGGGTGCTCACCTCTCTTCAGGGAGCTGCATTCCCTGTGCACCTAGGCCTGGGAAAGCATTCCTGCCTGGGAAAATCCCAGCACTTTGACTCTTTCTCCTTCCTGCTTTCCTTTGGACACCACTTTGCACCTCTGAGCTTGGAAATTTTTTTTTAATTCTCCTAATCTGCTGTTTCCACTGAGATAAAGCCATTCCTCTGCAGCCTCCCCCTGGCTTTTGTTCTGGGACCTCTCCCCTACTCCGTGCCAGATAACACCCAGATAACACACCCTCCTCCAGAGCCTTCCAGCACTGGGAGACATTATCCATCTGCCCTTTTGATGTCCTCTGAAGCGGAACCCGGCATTCCTGCTTCCTCCCAGCCCCTCTGGAGTGCTTTAAGCACCTCCTGTCCCACTGCTGGAGCCCCTGGATGATTATCTCCCCTTCCTGCAAGCCACTAACCTGGCACCTCACGCTGCCATCGGCCTCACCAGCACCGCCTTCCTCATCCTCTGCCTGGATTTCCAGCAATGCCTTTTTCCCCAACACAGCATCACCTCTCCCCTTTTCCAACAGAAGCTTTTCCAGCAGCTTCTCCAGCGAGTATGACCCACAAAGAAAACCCACTGTGGATGGCCAAGGAGCCCCCAGGGCAGGAAAGGAGGTGAGGGGTGACGCTGGAGGACATGGAGCCGGCCCAGGGACAGGGAACCGGCTGGGCAGCCAAGCGACACGGAGCAGCCAGGCACGGAGCAGCAGTGTTCCGCAAGGTGGGCACAGCTATTTCGACAGGGATGGAGGTTTGCTGGGGATTACGTTGCTCCAAGCCACCTGCACTGCTCACACAGGATATTCAGCTGCTTCCACACAGCCCTGACATCAGTTTCTGCCCTTGAAATACACTGGGAATGAGAAAAACATGGAGCAGCATTGGGAGGCAGACACACACCCGGGCTGCTGGAGGGATCCCTCCTCCCAAGCTCCAGGTGGGAGAGCAGGCAGACAGCCCTGCCCAGCCCTGGCCCTCTGGCATCTCCCACGGCACCGCCGCGGCGCCAGGCACTGACACTCAGCTCTCTCCAGGGCACCGGTGGCCAAACATTCCTCCTTCCCCAGGTACTTCCCCTCCCAAGGGTTTTCCAGCCCGTGTAATTACACAGCTAAAATCAAAGGCATTTCACATACTTCCGAGTCACCTCAGTCCAGGGCTGGGTTCACCAGCCCCACACCCACATGTTCCTCGCTGACACCTGGGAGGTTTCCCTTTCTGGCTCTCATGCCAGGACATCCAGGGCTGTGGACAGCTGCAGGATGCTTGGATTTGTTGTACAGGGATGTGATGTGGCAGCATCCCACCTGGCAGTGGCCTAGGTCTGCTCCAGAGAGGCTTTAAGGAGCTGGAAAGCCAGGGCCACACCTCCTGGTGCAGCTTCACCTCACCAGGCTCCATCCACCATGCAGAGCCAAGGGTAGCCCGTCTCACACGGGACACGCTCATGGAACCGCTGGTTACTGCTCACACATCCGCACTTCCCAGCAAACCCAGCTACCCTGTGCTCAGCGACGCTTGTCCCCACCACATCACCTCCAAAAATCAAACACCAACATCAGCAGGCAACCACTCTGGGACACGCTTGGGAGACACCCGAGGGTTTGCTGAACCCCTCAAAGCTCCAGGCCACTCTTTCTTCGGCGGCAATGTCACGACAGGACGGGCCGAACCCCCAGTGACCGGCGCTCAGCTCCTGGACCGCCCGGCCCCGACCCGGCCTGCGCAGGTGTCCTTCTCCTCGGCTTTGTTTGCTTTCCCAGCAGCCTGGCTGCTCACACACCGCTCCTGCACCCTCCCGGGGACACTCCTGCCGGGCTGCCACCCGTGGGAACCGGCTGCGGGGTGGCTTTGGTGTGGGGGGTTACCTGACCCCCTCCCTGCTGCTGACCCTTCCCCAAAGTGCCAGCTGATCGCTCCCGAAACCACAGCCACCCTTCTCCCCACTCCCAGCACGGCCACCGCGGTCCCTGCCAGGGCTGACGAGGTGCCCCAAGCCCACGTGTCCCCAGGGGGTGACCCCAAGGCACCGCCGCTCCCCAAACGCCGCCGCTCCAACCCTGTAGGGCGCGTCCCCTCTTTGGGGGTGATCCTCCCACTTTGGGGGTGTTTGCTCCTGCTTTGAGGGGTGTTTCCCCCGCTTTGCAGGTGTTTCCCCAAGTTTTGGAAGTGATTCCAGCTGAGCCCGAGCCGGACCCGGCTCCCACTTCCTCCCGTTCCCGGTCCCGTTCCCGGTCCCGTTCCCGTTCCCGGTCCCGTTCCCAGTCCCGTTCCCGTTCCTGGTCCCGTTCCCGGTCTCCGTTCCTGGCGGGACCGAGCCCAGCCCGCCCCGCTGCCGGTTTCCAGCGCTCCGAAGGATCCCAGAACAGGGGGTCCCGACCCTTCCCGGCTCCCCCGACCCCACGTACCTCCGGCGGCGGCTGCGGTGGGTCCTGCGGGGCCGCTCCGCCCTCCCCGGCCCGGCCCTCCCGGGGCGGCGCTTCCCGGGACCGGCCCCGCCGCTCCCCGGCCCCGGGCACCGGGATCCGTTCCGGGAAACTGGGAGAGGGCTCGGGCGGAATCAAAGAGACTTCCGAAAACAGTAGGGAGACCACTGGAGAGACCCCCAAACCCAGGTGCGGGTCACACTGGCGATGCCGATCGGGTCACCCCCTCGGAGCAGTTGCAGCCCCCATCTGTGCTTTCATGGAATCCCGGGATGGTTTGGGTTGGAAGGGACCTTAAAGGCCATATCGTTCCACCCCCTGCCACACCCCTTCCACTATTCCAGGTGGCTCCAAGCCCCGTCCAACCTGGCCTTGGACACTTCCAGGGATGGGGCAGCCACAAATTCTCTGGGCACCCTGTGCCAGGGCTTCACCACCCTCCCATGGAAAAATTTATTCCCAACACTTAATGAAAGTTTTAGCTTTTATTCTGTAGTTTAAAACCCATCTTGCAGTGGACCTGCTTTGTAAAGCTTTCTTGTACCAACGAGCAGAGTTTCCTCAATCAATTCCAAGCTGTGTTTGCAGAAGCCCTATTTTGAGGAACTCCAATCACTCAGGCTCATCATTGCATTCAACAGAGCAAAGCCAATATCCCTGCAAAGCCAAGCTTGCACTCACAGGGAGCCTGGAAAGCGCTTTTTATCAGGCTGCTGCCCTCTATAAACACTCCCAGTTAACCACTCACTCACCAGGAAGAGCCATTCCAGGCATGGCCCTCACCATGGCTCCTGGCCACATGCCTTGGCCTCATAGCCAGACATTCCCATGGTTTCCAGACTGAACCACAGGGAGCAGAGCTGGGCTCTGGCAAACTTCAATGCAACTAATGCCGTGTCCACTGTCACCTCTCCTTGGCTGCCATCCCAGCAGCAACAGGGACGTGTTTTTCCAGGCTCTTCTCACACCCAGCTGTAATAATAAACACCACCAAGGACTCAAATCCTGTTGGAAATGATACTCAGGGTTGGTTTTTCCCCGATCCAAGCAAAAAACCTGCATCACTATGCTGCTGGACCAGCCACTGCAGTTTTTCCTGTCCCTTAAGCCCTGCAAGACCTCGCGAAGGCAAAAGCCATCACGAACCCAACAAAACTTGTCATATCACTGGGCGTGACTCAGCTCCACAGCCCTGCCTTGGGGCCACTGGTGTTCAGGATGCTTGGGAAACCCCCCTCCTTCCCTGCATCTCTCCCTACGAGCACAATCCCGCATGGAGCCGATGGTATTTTCCACTGACTCACCTGCCCCGGCGCACGGCAGCGATACCTCCCCCCTCTAATCAAAGGGCAGTTCTGAGAGCCGTGCTATGGAAAGAAATAATTATTAAACATAACTGCATATTTATTTTTTTCCCCTTGGATGGATTGTTTTGCATTTTCCGGCTTGGCCACCGGCTCAGGCAAATTCGCCCCACTTCAGGCAGATTTCCCCCTCTCCTTCTCCACCTTCCTGTGTCAAACACAAACCCGACATCCCAAGCAGCTCTGACAGTCAGGAGACATAACAGGGAATTGTTTTCTCTGTAAGAAAGTGGGGGGAACACGAACTTCACACAGCGACTGTCACCGATCCGGCACAGGGAGAGCTCCGTGCCCAAGCCAGGTCAGCCCCTGCAGAGGCCCTGGAGACCGTGAGCACAGAGGGGACATTCATAACGTGGCTCCTCGGGTTCCCACTCCACAAAGCTGAATATTGGCCAGGAATGGGCTTTTCAGTGGCAGTGGAGCAGGATCAAGGCGGGGGGGCTTGCCTTCACCCCTTGGATGGCTGCTAAAGCACCTGCCTCTCCCTGACTCACATTCTCTGTGGGATAATGTATTCACATCCATTCCTTGGGCTCATTTCCCTTTTCAGCTCTGCAGCCATCCCAATGTGGGGATTTATCTGTGGCAACTCGAATCCTCCCCTTGCAAACACTCCCTGCCCAGATCAGGGAAGGCTGGGACTTCTCCAGGGTGTTTATCCAGCCAGGTATGCAGGGTACAGAGCACAGGAATGCCAAGGAGGGAACTGGAGCCCCACCAGAGCCACCAGCAGGCAACAAAAGGGCCTTTCAAAGGGGCATCTGATGCCCTGCTACGTGCAGAGGTGCAGGGGCTCACATTATCCTGCCTTAGAAATTGCTCACTGGCACATTTCCCTGTTTTTTCCTGCTCAAAGGTGCTCAAGGTGTGTGTTAAAGTCACCTAGACACATTCCTGGATTCCTCCAAAACTTTCCAACAGTGAGCCAAAAGCACTGCTCCAGGTGACTCCAGGATACCCACAGTGGGATGGCTTGTCCTGAGAGGGATAAAGCCCATCCCTGGGAGTCAGGTCAGTAAAGCCATCAGACTGCACGTTTATATTATACTATATTGTTATATTATTACATTATAAGGCCATGGAGTGATAGGACAAGGTGAAATGGGTTCAAACTGGCAGAGTGTAGATCTAGATTAGATATGAGCAAGAAATTCTTCCCTGTGAGGGTGGGGAGGCCCTGGCACAGGGTGCCCAGAGAAGCTGTGGCTGCCCCATCCCTGGAAGTGTCCAAGGCCAGGTTGGATGGGGCTTGGAGCAGCCTGGGACAGTGGAAGGTGTCCCTGCCCATGGCAGGGGGTGGGATGAGATGGTCTTTAAGGTCTCTTCCTATCCAAACTATTCTGTGATTTGATGATTAATAGAGTTAATAGCTAATTAACACCAGAAATATAATATATAATGGAACATGGCAGGGCCCCAGCTTTGCCCCCAGGATGAAAGCCCATCCCAGCCTGCTCCATGATGGGCTCCCTCAGATCCCATTCCCAGCCCACACGCACTGCTCTGTACTTTTCTCTCTCTTCCTCATGCCTTAGTTTCTACGCCCCACTTTAGAGTCCCTGCTGGGGCTGCAGGCTGGGAACCTGCCATGCAAGGGGGAAGAAAGAGGAAAAGCAGCCTCCTGGGAGGCATTTCCGCACGCTCCCGGTGGGAGGGTGCGACCTGCCAGCATCTCCTGGCGTGGCGAGGATCCGGTGTCCCCGGGGCTGCCGGGACCTGGCGGTTCCGGTACAACCAGTTCAGCCACCGTGCCAGGTCACCGTCTGCCGCTCCGAGCGCACGCACGTCTGCAGCTGGAGAGCAGCGTAAATACACCCGCTGTGTTAACAGTAATAACAGTGAATAACCTGCTGCTTCCTCCTGGGGCTGCTCCGGGGGCTGCTGCATCCCGCTGGTGAGGCTCTGGCTTGGGCAGGACTTGGGAGTAGGAGACCCAGGGCTTGAGGAGAACGCGGCTGAAGAGAAGAGCTGCGGTGGTGTCGTGCAGTTGGTTATTTAAAAGAGCTGAGCAGAGCTGAATGTAGCTTTGCAAAATTAGGAGCAGATGGTGAATGAGGGCTTGTGCCCAAGAACAGGAAAATGCTGGGAAATCAATCACTAGCGTTGATAAAACTCCAAGGAAACCTTCTTACCTGGATATGAGGCCTTATCGCAGCGCCAGGGTCCTGGTTGGATGGAGCGGAGCCACTCGGTCTGTGCTTGTGTCAGGTCGGGGCAGTGGGAAGGTGAAGACAGGGGCTGAAGTGGGGACAGCTGCAGGGACAGTGGCAGAGCAGGATGTCCCAAAGGATGTCTGCAGTGAGGGATACCCTCAGGCACTGCTGCATCCCTGGGGCTGCACAGGCGAGGACTTGAAGACATTTCCAGTGTTGGCTTTGTACATACAAAGCAGCACCAGAAAACTCCTCCAGGGAAAACACTGAAAATAGGTGAATTAATGACAGGCACATTCCCAAATTTTCAGCAGTCCTGAGCAATAAACCAGCAGCCTCAGCACCAGCTTTTGGGGAGATACCAGCATCACCCACACCCTGTGACCAACCCCGTGCCAAACCCCACCTGCTGATGATTTATTCAGCTGTTTGGTGTACACTGGTTTAGCTCTTTATCACCAAAAATCCAGCCTGGGGAGATCACCAGCTACAGCCATAGGGTGAGTCAGTGCCGAGGCAGGAAATGCCCCAGACTCACCCCTTTTTCCCTGCTGTGACCTCTCAACCCCATTCCTGACCCACAGGTTACCAGTGCAAGGCTGTGGCACGGCAGGTCAACACAGCTTCTGTTGTAATGTCACCCAGAGACGATGCCAGGGCCAGCACAGCTGGGTTACACACCAGGAAAGGGTGCTGGGGGCACGGGGTGTCCCCTCTGCGGGGTACCCCGGCCATCCCACACAACACAAATATCCCTGATGCAGTGTTGGGATATTTGCCTTTCTCAGTCTAAAGTCCTCGCCAGAGAAAAGGCTCTGCGGGCGTCTGCACAGCAACGTGCGAGGTGCAAAGTGCGCCAACGCGGGCGAGTCACACCTAAAACAAACACACCCGGGGCGCAGAAACTCGGGCACCGCTCACACGGTGGCAGCAGCGCAGCACCGTGCTGCAGCAACCAGCGCGGCGGGGATGCAGCAGGGATGAGGCTGATGTGAGGGGGATGAAGGAGAGATGCAGGAGGGATAAGGCTGATATGGGATGCAGCAGGGATGAGGCTCCTGCAGCCTCCATTGCCAGGGAAGTGCAGGTCAGGGGAGACAAAGCCAGGAAGAAGACCCCCTCACTCAGCCCAGGACATCACAGACACAGGGAGTGTGGCCCCTCTGCTTGCCGTGGCTCTGGTGCAGGAGGTGACACCTGTGTCCCCCTACACAGGGTCAGGTGTAGTCCCCACAGCACAAGGGCAGAAGCTTCACCAGGATTGGTGTAGCACCCACGGCTCTGCCACGTTCCTGGCTCCCAAAAGGCTCCCAAAGGGCTCCCAAAGCTTTTAAAACCACGGATGGGATGGATGAGCACCCGCACCCCATCCCATGCACAAAGGACAACACTAAATCTTAGCAGGGAACCGCTCCAAGTGCAGCAAATCCCACCACGGTCTGTGCCCAGCTTGTGTTTGCTGCGCTCAGCAGTTACCCTTTAATGCCACCTTTAATTCCCATTAATGCTGGATTCCAGCTGCAGGTGATAGAATTGGAGAGCCAGCTGGCTTCTCCTGAGTTTTCCCTCCTTTTCTTTGCTCCAGCTCTCCCCATTTCACACTATGGTGGCTCTTACCTGCTCTGCAGCTGAACTGCTCCCAAACCCAGGAGGCTGTTTCTGTTGGAAAAAAAAGGGAAGGAAAGGTACCTTTCTTGATCTCTTGATCTGTACCCTCATTAAAGGCTTGAAACTCGTTGCAGGTTGCATTTGCTCCAGCCTGCAAACACAGTCATTGACCCCAAAATGACATCAGGCCCCACTGGGAAGTGCTGGCACAGCCCTACAGGTGACCAATGTCATCTGAATAATAGTAATAATATATCAACCTGTACATTGATAAACATAATTTATCCGTTAATAAAAGTCAGAGCACAACACTTTCTGATTTCTCCATCCCTCCTGCTGTTCTTGATCTTTCTCATTGTATTTTCCATAACTGAGGGGGACATCTGGCTGTTCACCCCAAATCCGTACTCACCTTAAACCCCTGAAATCCCCATTTCATACAGATGCAGACGGTCCCAGCTTCCTGCCAGCATCATTTCAACCAGGACCAGGCATTTGGGTGGCAGCTGGTTCTTGGAAAAGCTGGTCCAGCCTTCTCCTGCATCCTCCCATCACCCTGGAGGCCCCCAGATTCACGTGGCACTCAGGGTGTCCTGCACCCTGGCGACACAACAGAGATGCCAACACCAGTCCAGGCTCTCCAATTAAACCACATGGAGTTCATCCATACTTTAAAATAAGCTTTATTTAGATCTTTTATAATTTTATATTTGCATCCATGCCTTCAAGGATTCTCCCCCGCTCACGGGGGGAAAAGTTAAATCTAATGTTACCCATAATTCATATGCTATTTAGCGAAGTTCTCTTTTAAATAAATCATCCTCTTAGTAATTTTTAGAATTATTTCCTAATTTACAAAAAAGCTGAAATGCAAAGGAAACTACTCGATAACAAGGAGATCGCTCATCTGTTCTGGTGGTTTAGAGTTTAAATTATAAAAACGCAAGGAGAACAAAAAAAAAAAAAAAAACCAAACCAAAACAAAACCCAAAAAACAACAAAATGTATAAAAATGCTTCTCTGCAGAGAAAAGATGCCATGGGGCAAAGCCTGCCCTGCCACCCCAGGAGAGCCTGGGGGGACTGGTCCCTCTGTCACCCCTCCACGGCCTCTCTGCATCATCCCTTGGAATGGAATACACAGCGCGAGGGCATCGGTTTAGTTCGGTGATTTAAGACAAAATACCCTTTTTTTTTCAACCAGGGCGCGTGTATCGGAATTAAGAAAAATAATACACTATTATAGTTCATTAAATAAATCTTAATACATTTTTTTTTTAAGAGCTTAAAATTATATTGTAAGCATTAAAGCATAAGGTACTTATCTTGGCATAAGCAGAGCGCGGCACGTGTTAGTGGAGAGGGGAAGCGGCCGCCGCGCCGGGGGGGTGGTTTGGGGGCATTTCCGAGGGATTTGGAAAAACAAGCTCCACCTGTGCTTCCAAATCACCCCCAGAGCCAGAAGAACCTCCCCAGTGGGGACTCGTACCGATTTCCCCAGCCCCCCCGACGGCAGTAACACCCCAAACTGGAGTGGGGTGGCCGGCCCTATCTGGGCAACGTCTTGGGATATGGGATATCTCGGGATATCACCTTTCCCCTGCTCCCAGCTCGTGCCGGATCCCCCTAAATTTTACTTGAAGCAAAGGGTGAGCCCCACTAAAAGCAGGGAAAAACAGCGGGCAAAGCTCCCAGCAGCTTCCCCCGTCTGATTTCCCGGCACGTGTTCAGGTTTGCGTTTTCCAAGGCGTTAAGTGCTCCTGGGGCAGCCGAGGGAGCCCGGGGTGGGGTGTCCACGGCTCCGACACCCCCAATTCCCCCCGACAGCAGCTTCCCAGGACAGTACAGTACAAACACCCCCTTCCTCCTCCCCGCCCCATCCCAACCGACGTGGAAAAATATAAAAATCCCAAAACTTCTGCAATAATTTAGTTAGAATAGCTCCTCTGGGTTTGTGCAAATAAATTAAAACAACTAAAAAGGAACGTTAAAACACTTATTTCCAGACCGGCAGGCGTAACAACCAGCCCGGGTTGCCTCCGCAGGGCTCGGCCAGGAAGACATCACAGCGAAGGAGATTTTCTTGTTGTTGTTTTTGTGTGTTTTCTCTCTAAGATCCCTCAGCTGGGCAGATCCTTCGTCCCCAAGCGAGGACATCCCGCGGGCTGGGCTCCGGAAAACAGCGGGTTTCGGACAAGAGACGTCACAAGCACAAAGTGCACAATATTTCTGGTATTTACAGAGACACAGCAGTCCTTCAAGTTTCAAGTTTTGTCAAAAGAACAAGAAAAAAGAACAAAAAACCCCCCCACAAAACAAGGAAAAAACCCCAACCCAAACTGACGAACTGAAGCGACAACAAAGGAGTTACCGGGATGGGAAAAAACCCAAAAAAAACATGGAAAAAAGGGGAAAAAACTGAAGTTACGACACAGCTGCATCGCTCCCAAGACAACAGGTAACACGTCCACAGGCGGGACGGGGATGTGGGGTGTGGGATATGTACACGTGCGGTGCCGGGAGAGGCTCCGGCGCCGTCACCAGTCCGCGTCCTCCTCGATGTAGTAGTCGGGGGCCGTCCCGTCGAAGAGACCGGGATCGAGGGACTTGCGCTGCTTCCCCCGGGCAAACACCCTGGAGATGGAGCCAAAGCCCATCTTCTCTTTCTTCTTTTTCCGTTTTTGGTCTTCCAGGTCTTCTAGAGACTGTGGGAGGAGGAGAAGACACAAGTTTGGGCAACCAGCTTTTCCTTCACCACTTTTCCCCTTCCCTCACACCAAGGATGATGGACCATGTGGTCCCAGTCCCAAAAAATATTTGGGTTCAGGTCCCAAAAAATATTTGCATCCAGATGCTACAAAGTATTTTCATCCATGTCCAAAGTAATGTTAAAATCCTGGATGAAAATACAGTAATATTCCTGAAACCTATGTGGTGGAATTTGCAGTGAAATTGGACCCCCTCTCCACATTTCTGGGATTTTGGCCTCTTAATTCAACTGGATCAGGATTCCAGCTCCGGGAATAAATGGTCAGAGCATCTTTCTGGACTGCAAAAATATCCCAATGTTTTAGGGCCAAATACAGAAGAATAATCTGCTTTAGCTGGGCTTTACAAAAATCAACACTGCGACAGGCCTGAGCTCAGTGAATGCCTATGGCATTACCCGGACTTTGGGGCAAATTATGGGAATATGAGACATCCCAGACTTACAATTCAGGATGACTTCCATTCATCCCAAATCGGTGCCTCTGACCCCCCCGCCACCTTCAAGTACTTTCTAGCACAGGAGGGTTCTCACAAGCAGGATTTGAGAGGGTTTGTGCCCTACCTGTACGATTGGATTGTGCAAGTTCTTCTGTACCGGTCCGGGACTGTCCCCCTGCGGCACAAGGAGATGGATCCATTGAATCAACCCCGACACAGCCTGAGACCATCCACCCCCGTGGGAAAAGGGAGCGTGTTTGTGCAGCTGAACCGGGGTGGGGCTGGGATAAACCCCAGGGCAGCAGCTTTCCAGGTCAGCCAAGCCCCAACCCCCCACTCCAAACCCAACCCTGTTTTGGGAAGCAGAGGCCCTGCAGAATCCCTGGAGCCCATCTCCCCAAAGCAGGGCACCAAAGCCCCCACCAGGCAGGGCCTTACGTTGCAGAGCGAGTGCGTTCGATGCCGGGGCGAGTTGATGTCACTCGGCGTGGACGACCGGTCACCCTCGGCCGCAGAGGCGTCGGAGATGATGGACGGCTGCCGGGAGTGACAGGGGCTCACTCTGACCGCTGGGAGGCAGGGGGAAAACAGGGAGTTAATGCCAGCAAAGCCTCTGATGCACTTCCAAAAACATATCTGGGGGAAGTGGTTTTGACCAACTTCATTCCTCCCCAGAAGGGGTTTGGCCCTGAGAACTTGCCCATGTCCCGATCCATGGGGTGACCATGTCCCGATCCACGGGATGCCCACGTCCCGATCCATGGGGTGCCCACGTCCCGATCCATGGGGTGCCCATGTCCCAATCCATGGGGTGCCCACGTCCCGATCCCTGGGGTGCCCACGTCCCAATCCATGGGGTNATGCCAGCAAAGCCTCTGATGCACTTCCAAAAACATATCTGGGGGAAGTGGTTTTGACAACTTTGTTCCTCCCTAGAAGGGGTTTGGCCCTGAGAACTTGCCCATGTCCCGATCCATGGGGTGACCATGTCCCGATCCCTGGGGTGCCCACGTCCCGATCCATGGGGTGCCCACGTCCCGATCCATGGGGTGCCCACCTTGCCGGTCTGCCGAGTGCTGGGGGTGTGAGTGGTAGAGGGTCTGCTGGCTCTGCCGGATGGCGGCGGTCAGCGGGAGGTCAGCCTGCATCACCCACTCCTGGTTGCCGTTCAGCACCGTCTCGCCCGGCATGGCCAAGGAATGGCGCTTGGGCACGTCCTTGGTCAGCGTAGCCAGGGACTGCTTGGCCTGGGGAAGGACACCGAGGTGGTGGTGATGGAGCAGGAAAAGTGCATGAACATCTCCTGGAGCAGCAGAACAAGCAGGAACACACTGCACACCAAACCCACCCTCCCCTGGGCAAGCAAAGATCCAAACTGTGCCACTCCCTGTGCCAGGGATATCAAGTTATTTTTGAGTGATGCTCCCCGTGCCAAGGATATCAAGCTCCTTTTGAGAGATGGAATTTCTTCCTCTCAGTATTGCAGTAGTGCAACCACTGCAGCACTCAGATCTATATTAATTACCCAGCTCACCATGGCCAGCTCGGCCTCCAGCTCCTTCATGCGGTTGTCCTTCAGGTCGAGCTGGGAGCGGAGGGCGCTGGCGTGGTCCGTGGCTTCCTTGGCCTGCCGCCGCAGCTCCCACTTCTCCCGCTCCAGGAGGTCCTTCTCCTTCGCCAGGGCTTTCACCGCGTCCTCGCTCTCCTGTCGGGACAGGGGGTGGCCATCAGGAAGGGAAAATCCATGTGCTACTAAAAATCCCTCTGTCCCAACCCCCTTGGGGACCACCCAACCATGAGCAGCATCTTCAGGTGTCACAAGAACCCTGTGCTGGCAGGAATGTCGACCCTTTTTGGGGAGATCCGGAATGCAGCTGGTTCCCAAAAAGCAGTGCTCACTGTGCACCTGGTTAAAATTACATCAAATTCCCCAGGTGTGGCTCTGTTTCCTCCAGCATTTATTTAACCTTAACCTGCTGTGGTCCATCCCAACTCCAGCAGAGCCCAGCTGGGGCTTTAGTGGGATTCTGCCTGATTACAAACCAGGTTTCACACTCAACCTGCTGCCAGCCCTCTGTGCCACGAGACCATGGTGCTGGGCTCTGCACTCACTTTCCTGTGCTGTTCGTAGTTGCGGATGAAGTCCCGGAGCTGCTCCTCTCGGCTCTCCAGCGTGGCGTACAGCTGCTGCATCTGGCTCACCAGGTCTGTCTTCTCCCCCTTCAAGCGCTTGCGGTCGGCTTTCATGGCTGTGGGAGAGAGGATGACTCCAGCATGGGGGGCATGGCAGCCCCTTGACTCCATCTCTTTTATTCTTCAAGGAAAAAGCACCAAAATTATGATCCCAGGGCCCGGGTTGGGAGAAGATCCCCAATTCACCCCCATTGCTGCACCCCTCAAAATGCCCATCATGTCACCACTGTGGCTCCTCATCACTGCCCATCCTCCAAGGGGCAGCTCAGACCCTGGAAAAGGAGGTTTGGGAGCAAAATTGCTGCCTCAGCCTCGGGGCCCGGCGCAGGAAAACCTGCTGCTCCCTTTCCAGGATAAATAAACCACAACTGGTTTATTTTTAGCAGCCGGGTGGATTCCGGCAGTGCTCCTACGAGCCCAGGGCACGGCTCCCCGAGTGTCCCCTTCCAGCTCTGTGATGCTGTGTCGGGATGAGGGGACGCAGCAGAGGGTGATGAGTGTTTCAACAGCCCTGAGAGGAACCCAAAACCTTGATGTTTTCCCTCCTCGTTGCACCAGTGAGGGATGCTCGCTGGCCACCGAGCCCGGGACGGCTGTGGAAGGCTGGCAATCCAGGGAGAAATCTCACAGAACCCTCACGTAGGACAAGGAGTTTCGGTCATTTCTGTACATTAATGCTTTACCCAGTACTGAACCTGGTCCTTGGCAGTGCTGCAGAAGTGCCCTGTGGCTCCCTGCTCCAGATACACCCCACCCCACCAAAACAATGCCCAGTTTAGAAATCAGATCTCAAATACTTCATTATATATTCCTGCTTTTCCACCCTGGGCAAGTGCTGCTCCTGAGGGAGTGGGATGCCTTGAAACACCCTGTGCCCCTCCAACTCTCCCTGCATTCATCATATCGAATCACTGAGTCTTGCAAGTTGTTGTTTGTATTATAAAAAAATTCCTAAATGCTCCCAAACGCTCCAGAAAAAAACAACCCCCAAAACCAACAGGGGCTGTGTCTACTACAAAAGCTGCCAGAAGATGATGCAGCATCACGAGTGGGACCTGTCTCCATGCACACATCCAACCTTTTTCCATCAGATTACAGAAATCACGGCGGGTGTTTCAGCCCACGCTGTGTTTTCTACCCCCAGTAATGAGTCACTTCATCTGGGGGTTCAAACTGCACCCTAAGGTGCTTCTGGGCTCCTCTCAACACGTGGGGGATAAAGACAACGTAAGAAATACAAGGAACCATGACCATGGCACTCTGAAAGGGGAATTAATTTCCTTCATGCACCTTTGGCACCCTTGGCTTTGAGCCTTTGCCTTCCCCCAGCTCAGGGGAGCTCTGCTCCCTCCCTCCTCTGGCTGGGAACCCTCAAAAGGCATTTCCACCTGTGTGTAAGCAGGGACAGCATCATTATTTGATGTGCAGTGAAGCTTCCAGGCACCCTCAGGCAGAATAACCTGGTAACAGGGACCACCCAGCCCCGCAGACGTGCTGGAATAGACCCCAAAGTGAGAGCAGCCCCCCTCATCCAGCTCTGTGCAGCTCCCACATCCCACCCCAGCTTGTCATAACCACAGTCTCGAGAATTGGTTTAGTCAGGTGTGAACTTCTGTGCACAGGTTTTACTCTACTTTTTTTACTGTTTCTTACTCTAAGGGTGTGCTGGGAAGGTGAACAATAAAGCAAGTGCTTGGAATGGAGCTGTAAGGAAAGGAGGGGGTTTGCAGGTGAGAGGAGGAAAAGATGGAGAAAAAATCAGACTGAATAGTGGAAGAAGAGGGAGATGTTTGGGACTATAGAGATTTTTATGTTATCTGTTTTTATCCAAGAGATGAAACTCTTTGCACCAACTATTCTGCCATTAAGCATTTGAGATAAATCAGAACACAGAAAACCAGAAAATGAGGTAGGAAATGCTGCAAAAATTCACATTGTCCTGTGACAAGGAACTCTTGGGAGTCTTCCTCGTCCACTCCAATTAACACGGCTCCTCCTGGGACAACTCAGCCCCTTCTGACACCGGGACTTCCCTTACTTTTTTCCCATCTTAGGAAATTATTACAGAAACCCTCTAAAAACAATCACAACCCATCCATGTCTTTGAAAAAGCCCTTTCCCACTGCCTGTGTGTACTTAACCACCACCTTCCCCTGCCCAGTTCTTTCACAGGAACTAAAAACTTGCTAAAAAAGAAAAATTAATGGTAAGTTGACCGAGCCATACTGGGGTGAGATCCAGACCCCACAGACACATATATATCTATGTATGTAAAATTTAATTTCCTCAAGGATACTGTGAGGCTCTTATAAAAGTTTAAGTCACATTTGCCAATCTCTGATGCTGGAGGCGACAAAAGACTCCTAACAAATTTAATTAAATAGTGAGTCCCCTATAGCATACAAACTCCTTTAATTAGTGGCAGCATTCATGGCCCTTAAAGATTTACAGAAAACACTTAATCACTTGCCAATAAAAAAAATAAAATGCTCTGAAGTACTGTTAGAAGAAGGGTAACTATCTCCCAAGGTTGAATATATATTGATATACTAATATTTACCAATATTTATGCCAGTGTATCAGTATTACAAGAAGATCATGAGGTTTGGGTACTGACAGAGTAGACTTTTTCCTATTAACCCAACAGGACAATTTACCATTTGTTTCATTTCAAATTTGAGAGATTTGCTGAAATTAACACACTTTTTTTCCTCCCCTCTATTACTCTCCTTCCTCCAAGACCGATTAGCTCCTAAGCTTAAAGAAGATTTATCAGTCATTTGAGAACTTCATTCCAAACCAAATTAATAGGAAATTAATTGAAAAAGGCAGGAGAAAAATAAAAAGTGAGGCAGAAGTGAGCTGTGAGGGCTGCCAGCAGCTCCTGGACCGAGCTCCACTCGGTGCAGCAGCTTAATTCATCCTTAGCAAACAAGCCCAGCTAATTACTCGGTCGGAGAAAACGAGCCTTTGCAATCCATGGCCAGCCAAGGAGGAATAAAGCAGATTTTCCCTGGCCATTGGGGACATCTGAGGAGGTGAGATGACTTTTTCCTTTAATCTGATGATCCAGGGCCAGGTTTCTGTATCCCAAACCCCCACAAGTATCCAAATAAACTCCCCCAGGCCATCGGCACGGTGGGCTCTGGCCAAACCTCTGACCTCTTCATAAACCCAAGGAAAGAAGCAAGAAATCCTAAACCCAGACCATGAGTGGAAAGTACATCTCTTACTTGCATTATTAATTTTCCCCTCCCCGCCAAAGCACATGGCAGAAGGAGAGGGGGGACCCAGCAGCCCCCCTTGGACTCGGCAGCTCAGCGCCGGCCTGGGCAGCAAGGGGTGGGGGACACGGGTTGGGATGAGCTGGGTGAACCCCCCAGCTCTCACCACCATCCCCACCTGCTCCAGGTCACCCTGTGCTCCTGTTATTTGAGCTCCCACCTCCTGCCACTCGATCCACCCCTCGGTCCTTTGGGAGAAGAATGCTGGGCACAGAGACGTGACGGGACCGGCTCCGCGCTGGGCTCCTCCTGCAGCCAGAACAATTAAAAACCCACCCCCTCGGTGCCTTCTGCTCCCAGCTCTATGTGAGCAGCCAAAATCCAGTCGCTCCACTGGAGAGGCACAGCCTTGTCTGGGGCAGCAGCAGGGCTGGAACCACCCAGTGATGGAAGTGTCACCACCCCATGGGCACCAGTCTCATCTCACCATCCAACAGCTTCCAGATGAGAATTAGCTCCTGTATCCTAAACCCAGGAGTCTCCCTGGGAGATAAATACTGCCTTCCCCCTTTGAAATTCATAATATCAGATTAAGGGGATATCAATTATAGAACATCCTGACATGGAAGGGACCCACAAGGATCACTGATGTCTAACCCCAGGCCCTATGAGGTGGAGGCCACACCATCCAGCCGAGGCTCCCTTGGAGAACATATGAGTAATAATTAATTTGAGTACCTTGAAAATGTGATATTAGATGAAAATCTACTGTTTGAACCATAGAAGCAGCATCTCTGCTCAGCTGCACACTCCTGGGATGAGGCAGCAGAGCCCAGACACACCAGGGCACTGGCAGAAGATGTAGCACACCCCTGAACTCCAAAGAGCAGCTTCTCATGACTCCCATCCACTTCCAAGTCCTTCTCTCACCCCACACAATGTGAATTTTCACGCCAGGTACAGAATCAGAGCTGACTTTATCACTTACTGAATCACACACTTATTTTCTAACGCAGGGAAGGGCATCCTCGGGGAGCACCGCTGGAACCCCAGCGATGCCCCACGCAACAGGAGTGTGCAAACCCATCCTGTCCCATTAACATTTACTTAATTTCTCCTGTTTCTTCCTCCCAGGCATGAAATCCAATATTGTCACCATGACTAACCCATAAAATCGGGATCGCAGTGCTGCTCCTTGCTCTGCAGTTACAGAGGCGCGTGCGGTCCCCGGGTGCAGCCGTCACCATCAGGAAGATCTTGACGCTGAAAACGTCGACGTTCTGTGGTGTCAGGCAGAGCCAGCACTCCCTCCTGGGTGTGTGCAGGTACGGAGCAGGCAGGAAATTAGAGCCCAGTGTCAAATTTCAGGAAAAAGTTAGGTGAGGCCATTCTCCTTGGGGGAATTTACCTGGTAACAGCCAAGGGCTTTCCAAACCTGACCCAGCAGTCAGCAAGGTGGTCAATGACTTCTGAAAACTTAACGTGGGTTTTCAAATGAGAACAACGGGTTTTCTGTAGAGATCCATGTCCTTATGGTGGAGATGGCTTCCTTGGCTGGGTCCATGGCTGGGACATCCATCTGCCAGGACATCCATCCAGGGGGACACATCTCTCCTGGGACACCCATCTGCCAGATCACACAGCCTTCTGGGACATCCATCTGATGCAACCCCCACCTTCTGGGACATCCATCCACTGGGACACCTGTCCAGCCATTTCTTTGCTACCCACCCTCTCCTTGCAGCAAGTTGAGGGTGCTGTGGATCTCTGTAGGAGGCGTTCCCCAGCCCAAATACTATTCCTGGGGAGTCACAGCTTTGAGCTGAAGGTGAGGGAGGGAGAAAACCAGGCTACAACCCATTTGTGGAGCAGACATGAAGTTGGTTCATGCCTTTCCAAGCAGCAGGGAAAGCCAGCCCGAGGTTTCCACCCTGGCACTCAAAAAGGAAACAGAAACCAGGTTTGCTCTCCGTGTGATAATCCCGCAGGCGAGCCCCAGCATATTGGATAAACCTTCCCAGAAATGGGGTTTCTGCCACTAGCCCACATGTCCTCATGGATGTCACCCAGCCAAAAGGCTCCTCGAGTCCCCCAGGCACTTGGGCATGGTCCCTGCCCGCAGCAGGACCAGCAGTAATAAAGCTGTCTGCAACATCTCCCATCAGGGATTTCCACACCAGAAATCCAGACCACATCCATACCTTTCCAGCCAGGACAGGGGAAATAATAACTGCACTAACACTGGAAGCACAATTCAGAGTCCCAGCTGTGGCAGAAGTGGAGAGGGCGATAGGATGTAGCACTATGGGATATTAATTGGATGTTAAAGGATTAAAAAAAGTGCAAGAGATGGAATTAGCTCAGGAAAAGGTGGAATAAAGCTGCACAAAGCACATGCTGACAGAAATGAAGAAACTGGTCAAGTTGCTCTTGCAGAGCATCCTGTGTTGGGGCAGATCCCTGCTCCTTCCATCCACAGCAAGGACTTGTTAGCACGGCACAGGGAAGATGCAGCTCAGGCTTATCAGCTTTATCCCTGTGCCAAATGCTGTTGGGAAGCGCTGGAAATGCACCTCCAAAGGGGGACAATGAACCCACCCTCCCCGAGACCATCACAAACCAAACCCTGGGTGGCTGTGCAAAATAAAGGCTCTTAAAAACTGCTGGAGCCCCTAGAAGCAAACCTGACCAGCAAATCCTCTCTGCTTCCCTCTGCAGCATGGCCCAGCAAGCCAAGATCCATCTGAACCAGCTGTGCTGCACTTCCAGGCTCACAGCCAGCAACGATGACAGATTTCCATATAGTTTATCTGCTAATGACATTCCACAGGACCCACCGTGGATCGTGGGCTGCTGCAGGCACAGGGATGCTGCAGGCACAGGGATGC